>CAJDSM010014868.1:354-16079 GCA_903981925.1 Ostrea lurida
GGGGGGGGAGAGAAATTGTTCTGAAAAAAGTTGCTCCTTCGACAGCTATGTCAGTATTTCGTGGGTAATTCGTGAGGAGTTAGCATAAACTACGTCGTCAAATATCTATCGAAATGTCGAATTAAAGGCAACCTGCTAGAAAATTTTTCTTTTCATGGTAGAAGCTTGTTGAATGAACTTCTGCCTCATAAAGAAATATAAAATAGGTTCAGCTAATAAAGAAGCACAATTCGTGCCCAAGAGAATGCCTAGATATATTACATTATCACTGTGTATGATGGGAGGTTAATTACTCTTGGGTTTGTATTTTTCATCCTATTCAGTTAATTAATATTCCTAAAATTTAAGTTAGTTTTCTATAATGTCATTGTAGTTAGAAATAATTTTTTTTCATATTATCATCTATTTTTGATTTCCATGAAAATTGCAAATCTTGATTTTTTCGGTGTAACCTAAACTTTCTTTCTTAATCTATTACTATACATATGTGATTTAGCAATTGTGAGTCTATCCAGAGTTTATCATTGGCCTAATTGTGACTGTTTTTACAGGTATGCTTTCCTTGATAATCGACATGAACTGTTTTGAGTGAAAATGGTTTTTTTTTTTAATCCCGTATCCCCAGGCACAGGGTAAATTTTCTTCCCGTTGAATTTTTGATAAGATTTAAATTATTAAATTCTGATTCTTATAGCCCATTTATTGTTTGTACGAACATATTTAGGTTTATTTTTTGCAATACATATGTAGGTTTGCTTTGTGGCACTGAGCGAAGGATTAACGCTCATAGTTCTTACTCCTGTACGGTTATTGTTTGGAGAGTTACCAGTATTGGGTCCGATTATAACGTGTTCTGCCTTTGCATTTTGTATTTCTTGCGGTTTTTGTAGAGTGTTTTGAAGACCAATGATTTTAAAGGTATTATGCATAATGTGGATGACTTACCTTTGAATCAACATTTAAAATCTTTCCTAGAATTTACATATTACTTGATAATCTCTAAGCTTTTTCAAACGACCATGAAAATTGTTCCCACATATATTATCTAAATTTGGAGAACGGAAGATACACACACTAATAAGTTTATCAATATGGTTGTGGTTGGGTTCATGTCTTCAAGATGAAAAAATTGTAAGACAATTTGAAACATATACCAGAATTACCCCTACGAATGTACTTTTTGTCTTTCCCCTAAAGAGATTGCTGAGCCATCGATGAAATATGTTACGGAAAGGAACAATCTGGAAAATCTTTTAATGAAACTTCATATTTGATCTCTCAATTTTGGACCAATAAAATCAATAGCTTATTTTTGAAAGTCAGAGATAGTTTACTGTATGAAATTTCATGTAAAAGCGTTTGATTTCAGATAACGAACATCGTAACAAAGAGAAAATAAAGGTCAGACTGGGAAACAGATGGAACAGTGCAACGGAAACTCGCTTGTAGGTAAAACATGGGAACCAAAAAGAGAAAATACAGTGCCTCAATCTTATAGAATACAAAATAGGCGAAGGTAACATCTGTGTTGGAACGTAATCATATCCAAATAAAAAATACCAAAATTCCGAGTGTAAGGGCACACAGACCTCGACAAAACAAAGGTAGGATCAGGTGCCATGGAGGAGTAAGCATCCTCAATGCTGACCGAGGATTCCACACCCGCCGTGAGCACCGTAGTGAAATAAGTAAGCAGGATTACCGTAGTCAAATCTAGTAGGACAGAAGACAGTCCAACAAGGGGTATGAAACAACTCAGTAACATAGTGACTTAGTGATACTATTTAATCGCAAAACAAGGTCATTATAGCGACACGAAATTGCGCGAAATGATGATTTAAAGAGGATTCGCTATGACCCTGCCTGCCAACTTCAACTTTTTGTGTTGGTACCCATTTGTTGGTCCTTCGCTTTAAAAAATCCGCATATGCAGACATGCACTTGCGTATCGAATCCAACTGCGACGATATACACACCATAAGCAGGTGATAGGTAGAGTAATACAAATAGCCAGGCTGGGCATACAACATATGCATATATAAGGTGTGTGAAAAAGGAAGCATTTTTCTTGTTTGACTATGCACACAGTATGAGATATTTATATTGCAAAGACTTTTCGATAAGACGCACATAAAAATACATGTAGATTGTTAGACAAATTTTTAAAGAGCTTGCACTGAATCCTTTGTAATCAAATTCCGTGAATAGAAGTAGTTCAAACAGCAAGCAGGTCATACCTCTGCAAACAAACGGCTTCTAACAACGCTAGAACATATTTGAGATTAATAGTGAAAAATGATATCTTTATTCTTGTACAGTAATATATTTCCATACGAAAATTTGAGAGCTTCAATTTCATTTACGATATTTTGCAAACATTTTGGCTCTTTTGAAATTGATGCATGAAATTACGCAAGAATGAAAAAGACCTTGTGTCTGAAATATGTTCGTGTTTTACAGCTGAAAACTCAATTATCTACTGGTGTGTTCACTGTCTTTTGTAGTTCCTACTCGTCCAAGTTGAAATGAAAAAATAGGATCCACGCCTGCAATGTCTTACGTCCATCCGCCTCCTGATATCTCCATATTGCAAGAGGATATTGGATCAACGCCCCCTGGGTAATCGTGTATACCCGGGAACATGTCTGTCCTCTCTGATACAACTCTAAACAATCAACAGCTGAAAGAGGAAAAAAAGGCAACTTCTCAATTATCTCTTTCTTTCAAGTCTAATGAGACACAGTTGCAATACAAGATTTCTGAACGCCACCTATCAAACAACACTATCTTGTTATTCTTTACAGAAATTGTGGTAATCCAATCTCTATCAGTTATATATTTAGGTTTTGAAATCCAATGGACATGAATTGTGCTCCTTTGTTAGCTACGCTTGTTTTATACTCTTACGAGGTAAATTTAATCAAAAGTTTCTACAGGAGGAGACAATATCTCTAGTTGTGGTTTTAATTTGACATCCATATCGACGACGTTTTTATGATAATCACTTTCATTTCATATATCGATTCCATATATCCCATTGAAAAGTAAAAGACATCGCATCATCTTCAACAATTTGATTCTTACTTCAATATTCTTTTGAACACATATATCATCTGTATAATCAACAACAAACGGGACGAACTCAGCTTCATCAATCGTCAATTCTCATATTTATGCTTATGGTGGTGTATGTCTCTCAGTTGATTCGATACGCAATGGCAATGCCATGCGTTTGATGATTTTTTTTAAAGCGAGGCCAAACTACTAACCAAAAAGTTGATGTTGCATGGGTTATATACGAATCTCGTTTAAAGTCATCATTTGCAAATTCTACGTTCGCTATAATGACCTTGTTTGCGATTACAAATTATCACTAAATCATATGTTGACTGATTTGTTTCATACCCTTTGTTAGACTGTCATTTTCATACTACATTTGACGGACGGGTAACCCCGTTTATTTTGTTTCGACTACAGGCTCACGGCGGTTGTGACCGGTCAGCAAGGATGCTTACTCCTCCATGGCACCTGATCCTGCCTTCGCTTTCGTCGAAGGTCCGTGGTTGCCCTACACTCGATTTTTGGACTGATTACGTTTGATAACTTTGTTACTCGCCATTTTATATCTAGTACCTTACATGTTTTGAACGGAACTATTTGGTAAAGATAAATTTTAGGTACAAACAATAATTTTGTTGACTCAATATTTAAACAATTAATTACTTTTGACTCTTTTCCCCATAATGCCAACCTTTTGACGCCACTGGCCCTTTGAACATATGCTTTCCCCTTAGAGATTTTGTTTGATATGAAATAAAAGCACTGATGTATGGGTTTAAAAGTTGATATTATACAGGTTTTCGAATGTTACATATAACAAACTAAATATCTAATTGATGTTTTTTGATATACATTGCCAAAAAAAAAAAAAAAAAAAAAAAAAAACAAAAACAAAAAAAAAAAACAAAAAAAAAAAAACAAAAAAAAACAAAAAAAAAAAAAAAAAAAAAATGCAGGTGCAACACGTATATAAAAAAAAATATTGTTTTAATTGGCCATTGCTCCACTTGAAACTTGAAATGAAAATGATCGAATATTTTCACCATAATTTATTTCAAGACAAGTTCTTTTTTGTCATAAACACACTTCGGCTGTAATTGGGGACTTCGGAGCTCCATCTAGATGCCATCGTACTCTAATACGATGGTGTCCTGATTGCGAATGTCTGTTACCATCTTTAAGACATTCGCGCAGCTTCGTGGTTACTTCGTATTTCCATCGTGAGATGAAGTTGTCCGATTTTAACGAATTATTATACGAGGTAAAGACGACGGAAACACGAATATATTAGATGTCTTCACGATGTCCTATACGACGGGTAAGATGATCATACGAACTTATTACGAAATTTGGACATTCGGGAGACCATCCCTCATATTTTTTGGCAATCCAAGATTTGTCCGCAGTCACGAAGTCGCTCCCGAAGCCAATTAATTTTCAGAAAATGTCCACACGATGGTAAAAGATGCTATATCACGAATATGCCGATGATTTCACGATCAGAGCCGAATTTGAACTTTTCCATAAGCGGTTTTCCATCTGTTGTCAAAATCGGTGACAGGTGTGACGCAGGCAATAAGAAACCCAAGCATGCCTCTTAATGTCTACTTCAGAGTACTTGTGTGGGTCAATCAGAGTCGTTGCTGACAAAATATAGTATCTTGTTTTCCGCCCAACGACTAGAAACCTGTATTTTCGGGTGGCATTTTTGTTCAAAGATCAATTATCAATTATCTGAAAAAGCCTAGATTTTATTTTATCGTGAGGAATTGTTGCATAAAATGTGGAGAAATTATACGTTTTGATGCATTCAGTTATACTTAGCATAGACAGACTCATTGCTGCTAAGTTTGGATCGTTCAAAGATAAGAAAATGTTGAAGAACTGCCCCGCTAAAGCTCAAAGGGAAACTGTACGGTATGGACGAAACATTTCCAAATATACGAACTGTTGAACCTGCGATCCAAAGGCCAAGAAGTGACTCTCTCGAACCTTTTAAATTTTACTTTTATTTCGACTAAGGGCTCACGTCGGGTGTGACCGGTCAGCAAAGGATGCTTACTCCTCCATGGTACCTGATCCCTGACTTCCTTTTGTCGGAGGTCCTGTTTCCCTACACTCGATTTTGTATATGTTTTTTTTGGATTATGATTTAACACGATGTTAGTTTCGCCTATTTATATATGGCATCAAATGCATTAGTATATATTGTAACAGGATTGTAAATCGACTCAGATGCCCTGTGAATTCAATGAATTCAACACTCAATATTATTTCATTTTCTTCCCTGAATCGGAAATATAGTGTTGATAAAATTTAAAATGATGGTTTCACTTTTAAACATAGATGCGATCTTACATGTCGTAAATCAGGATGGATAGTTGTATATGTGAAATAATGAGTTATCTCATGCAGTTCTATATGGAATTCATCTAATGGTGGGGTTATATGGGTCAATGCTAAAGGGGAAGTTTATCCTGTTAATTAACCCTTTTTATTTGTTGTTGTTTATTTAGCCCCATGTACACCAAACTATTCATCACCTGAAATGTTCTAAGACCTTGAAAATGATTTATTGATATAAAATGGCGAAGTAACAAAGTATGAAACGTAATCATAGTCCAAAAAACACATACAAAATCGAGTGTAGGGCAACACGGACCTTCGACGAAAGCGAAGGCAGGATCAGGTGCCATATTATGAAATGACGTTAAATACATTTGTCTGTTGGGTGACTTCTAATTGAGATGATTTTTAGAGTAATTCCCCAGATGCAATTAATGAATTTACCTGCCATTGATGCACTTTATAATATCAATATGTTTTTCGAAGAGTGTTTGTGGATGATGTTGTATTTGTATGGTAAAAAGCTTTTATCATTGTGTAAATATTTTAACGATTTTTAAATACTATAAAAATCTAGGTATTGGAAAATTAACGTATAAAGTATTGCAGATGTGGACTGTTTGAAGCTTGTCTTAGATATTTCAGTTTAATGTTCATAATCTATAATCTCTTTCTGTAAAAATACAAAATAACCATAATATTGCTGATTCGATACGCAAGGGCATGCTATGCGTATGAGGACTTTTTAAATCAAGGGCAACTACTAACAAAAAAGTTGATGCTGCAGGATTATAACGAATCTCGTTTAAAGTTATCATTTCGCAAATTCTACGGTCGCTATATTTACCTTGTTTGTGAATTTAATTCAAAATGTCGCTAAGTCATATGTTGACTGATTTGTTTCATACCCTTTGTTAAAACTGTCTATTTTCCTACTTGATTTGAAAACACGGGTAATTCCCGTTTACTTTATTTTGACTAAGCTCCTACGGCGGGTGTGACCGGTCAGCAGAGGATGCTTACTCCTCCAAGGCACCAGATCCTGTCTTCGCTTTTGTCGGAGGTCCGTGTTGCCCTTCCACTCGATTTTGTATACATGATTTTTGGGATCTATGATTATCGTTTTAACCATTGTTTACTTCGCCAATTTATATCTTTGAGTGTATGCATGATAATACATGTATTATGTTTTCTGAAATAAAAACAAAAAAGTGGGATAATGAAGAGGTAGCTTTAAGTTTCACTTTTGAATACTTTATCAAATTTGAAAGAGAAATCCGTTTACTTGAACACTTTAAATTTCATTACCTCATATGATAGTATATTTATTAATGGAAGAAATGCGCGATATTTTATTGATTGTGCAAACACATGTTTATAACTGAAAAATGTGCTATCCAAGAGCAGAAGAGTGTTAAATCATAAAAAGCCAAATTTGTTCACTAAACGAATTTAGAATCTATACAGGATTGCAGAAGGACCAAGGGATTTGCTAAGAAATTTTAACACACTACCTAAACCAAACATGGCCCCAATCTTTTGGCACTACATTGATCACTTTTATAAAGTTTTACTTTCATGTTTCGGATTTCCAATATTTCGGTTTGAGCATCACTGAAGAGACATAACTTGTCGAAATGCGCATCTGGTGCAAAAAAAATTGGTACCGTATATTATTTATATTGAAAAGAAAGATCGTAAAAGAAAACTTTGAATACTGCTGTAAAGAAACATAGATTAGAAGTGACACGAAAGTTTCATGTTTTATGAACACGGAATCCAAAAGAATACTGGAAAAAAAGCTAATGTAATACAAGAATAATTGATTGGTTTGACTACTATAGTGACTGTTTACATAGGACATTTTATGGTAATTTTAATCACGTTCTACCATTTGATGAACTGAAATAATTATCAGATCTGGAAGTGAATAACCAATTAGTTTCGATGTAAATTTTGACCAAAACGGGTTATGACGAATCTCGTTTAAAGTCATCATTTCGCAAATTCCACGGTCACTATAATGACCTTGTTTGCGATTACAAATTATCACTAAGTCTGATTTGTTTCATACCCTTTGTTAGACTGTCATTTTCGTACTACATTTGACGACGGGTAATCCCGTTTACTTTGTTTCGACTACGGGCTCACGGCAGGTGTGACCGGTCAGCAGAGGATGCTTACTCCTCCATGGCACCTGATCCTGCCTTCGCTTTTGTCGGAGGTCCGTGTTGCCCTACACTCGATTTTGTATATATGGTTTTGGGACTATGATTACAATTAACACATTATTACCTCGCCATTTTATATTTGGGACTTACGAAATTGACCAATGTTCGTTATCTTTGCCTTTACATACATCACTCTCATAATGATTTCGATAACGATTTTCGTTGAACACAACCATAAACTTTACAACGAAGGATCGTATTTCTTGTTGCATTATCTGTCATACAAAATTGAGACCGAAAAGAAAATGTTGAAAATGGGATTTTTTTCCACAAAAATGCGTGTTCTATTTATTTTTAATTTTTGACAATAAATCTCGTTTGATGAGTGGAAGTTGCCAACTGGGGATACCACAAATGTTGTTTATTAATTATTTTGCGAATGAAATATTCTTCCTAAGGAGTTATTCCATTGTAATTTTCAAACTTCAATTTTGCGAAAACGTACTTGGTTGCACTGAGAAAATTTAAAATATGTCATTTATGAACGAAAATAAAGTTTGGAACACAGTGTACAACATGGATGTTTAGACTTTTTTATATTTTACAATTGAGTCATATTTTAAGAGGTCTTAATAATGTGTCTAGCCTTTTTTAAACTCAGTATACATGTATGTAGTTTTAGATAAAATGAATTTCAACTTACCGTTTTGTGATGGGCGATAATATCGCCAACCCAATTCTTCCGTTACTATACTGTTTACGTCACAGATTGCGTGCAGACGACATAATTTCATTCCCCGATGATACCCAAAACAGGAACAATCGTTCAAACACTGAGCGGCACAAAAATGTGAGGGATATAGCATTTAGTGTATTCAATAATGTGCCGTTCAATCTTGTCTTTTATCTCTGAAATGGCTAAATAGCCCACACTACATGCATATGTGAAGGTAAACCGTACAATAAGCAAATAAAACTTCAGAGCGTCATTAGAATATGTCATCATTACAAGGAGCGAAAAGTAATCTGTATTGCAACTGTTGATGATCTATCGCTCGAATGTGTGCTTATATTATCAATATCCACCGGCACAATCATCAACTCTTAAATTCAATAGTCTATGATAGGACAATCTGATTACAATGCAGTTCTTTTCTAGAGTGGATATTACAGAGAGATCTGACAACGACCAATAGAGATTCAATATCTGCGACGTAATTACGACCTCAAAGTTTTGCATAAAAGTTTATGATAATAGCCAATCACAATAATTCTTATTTCGTAGATGTAGTTGAAAATGTTTCCTTTGAATTAAACACGGCGAGGCGTAAGCAGCTCCCTTATCGTAGTATAAAGAAGTATAATTGCCAAATAAACGATTGTGCCGCCATCAGTTACGAGGCGACAACTTTTATAATATTTCTTCAGTTTTAATAGCAACATTATTATAGAAATGTTGCCCTTTTGCATAGGAATTCATATGACTGGGCTTTCATTTTGAAACAATATAACATAAAGTCTTCTTCACGGTTCGTCATCTTTTAGCAATACCAAGACGTTTTGCATTTTCTGATGCCCAGATTTTGTTTGAATTCTCATTTTTTGGCTCAAAATAGTATACCCAGGTCTCACAACCACTAACTAAAATATCAAAAGTCTTTTTGGTATATTTTGGATACAATATTAATAATTTCATGGCATTTTCAACAAGGACTCTATTTTGTTCATCGATAAGTAATTAAGGTTTCCACTTAGCGTTTATCGTTCTAAGCTTTAGATCTATTTTTGAAAATATCATGAACATTTATATATTTCGATGTTCTGTAAGACTTGATGGATTTTTACGAGGTTATTATTGGTTGTGCGAATTTCTTGTCATTGAGAAACAAGATACTTATTTTGTTAGAAACCATTCTCATCGCCCACACAAGTTCTCTGAAATACATATCATACAAAAAGGCGAAGTTAACATTGTGTCAAACGTAATCATAATCCAAAAAAAACCCCATATACAAACTCGAGTGTAGGGCAACACGGACCTCTGACAAAAGCGAACGTAGGATCAAGTGCCATGGAGGAGTAAGCATCCTCTGCTGACCGGTCACACCCGCCTTGAACCCTTAGTCGATATAAAGTAAACAGGATTACTCGTTGTCAATTTTAGGAGGAAAATGACAGTCTTACAAAGGGCATGAAACAAATCAGTCAACATATGACTTAGCGATACTTGATAATCGCAAACAAGGTCATTATAGCGACCGTAGAATTTGCAAAATGATGACTTTAAACGAGATTCGTTATAACCCTGCAGCATCAACTTTTTTGTTAGTAGTTGGTCTCGCTTTAAAAAATCCTCATACGCATAGCTTCCTCTTCCGTATCGAATCAACTGGGAGACATATAAATCATAAGCAGGTGATAGTGGTATATTACTACATAGAAAGGGAAAGTTGACGATTACAAAGTTAAAGTTATCACGCTTATCATATAATACAGTTGTCAGTCTGCCATTATCTGTCAAAATTATAGAAAGTTTTGGTTGTTAATTGACAAGACCTCACCTATATATCTATGTGTAGGGTTGAAGGACACGGCGATCTTTTTGTTTTTATCCCTTAACAGTTTTTTAAAACAAATTCTTCTTCGTATGGATATATTTACAAGTCTGCCAATACGGAAGCACAATTAGTGCTCATAGAAATACCAACAGATTTTTGGATATATATAAAAAATATAAATATTATCGATAAGAAACTCAATCCTCCTCTTCATATTTTACTTCAGAGGACTTGTGTGGACAATCAGAGTGGTTTCTAACAAAATATGATTCCCAACGACCAGAAACTTGTTTTTAGGGTGCCGTTTTTGTTAAAAAAGCAATTATGTATTATATGAAAAAGCCTATATTTAATGAATCGTGAGGAATTGTTGTATAAAGTGTGGAGAAATCATACGTTTTGAAGCAGTCGAGTTAAGAAAATATCGTGACTTGAAGTTTTCTAAAAGCTCTTTAGAGTTTTTGATACTCCATATCTGATTGACACCACTTCTGGAATATGCAGTGGAACATTATCTCTGAAGTGACTCTTTAACAGTTGCCAGTAGTTTAGGTAGTATTAAGCATAGATGCTTGGTAGATCACTTACTAAAACCAGCGATGCATCTTGTATGCAATTTCGGAATCCAGTAAAGATATGGTAATTCAAATTGATCCTGAATCTTCGGAATATTGAACGTGTTTTAAACAGAAAGGTGATTTTGAAGAAAAGATTGGTTGGAGTAAACGAAGGGTTCCCAGATGTTGAAGTAAATCCTATTTTATTTAAAAGAAAAGTATAATAGTAACTTTTACACACAAGATAATGTTGTTACCGGTACTTGCATTATCAGCTGGAATTACTGCAAAGTTTTCATGTAGTCTATTTAACTCATTCATCACTTCTGGTTTCTTAAATATGGAAAGATAAATGATATGCATTTTCCCCGTTAAATGGTTAATGTGGGGATTTGATAATTTTCGAATAGTTTTTATCCTTTCAAACATATTGTCAAGCCGCTCTCCTTCAGATTTTGTTCAACTCCTAGGATATTCTTCCGCAGAATTCATGATGGTCTTGAAATTATATCACCATTTACAAGAGCAAGATTCATGGAATTTAGGACCCTTTTGATTTAAGGGACTTAAAATCCTCACTTTGGACTATATTCATAACCCAGTAATAATATGACCAGCGGGACTATAGTTAAATGAGAAAGAGGAACACGCACAGTTTGGAGGATTTCGTTGTAATTTTTCAATATCTAGGCACGACAAGAAGTCATACGTTTTGATCGATGTTGTTGATTTGAGAAAATATCTGGAATTTCACGTTCACTAGCAGCTCTTCAGAGTTTTTCAGAATCTAAGCTTGATTTACACAACTTCTGGCATACGTTGTTGCACAATACGTCTGAAGTTGCTCCTTCACAGCAGTCAATATTTTCGTGAGGACTAAAGACAGCGGCTTGGTGGAACAATGACTGGATCCATCACTGTATCATTCTCTGTAAGGGTTTTTGTGAAGTTTTGGTTCCCAGTACTAGTATAGGTAATAGATAGTTATCCATCCCATTGACTGGAGTATTAAATGCATTTAAAACTGAAAAGTGATTTATTTCATTTTTAAAAAAATGATTGGAGTGTAAGTACGATTTCCGAAGTGCAATTAATACCAAATTCATTTAAAATGCAGTTGTAATAATGAGCCTTGCAGACAAAGATACTATTGTTACAAGCTTTGTAAGCTGGAACCAAAACATACCCCTGATGTAACCTATATAAATATGTTTTATGAAACACAGGATAGATAATACGTGCTTTTGTTTGAATTTGTCTAATACATATATTCTTATATATATTTTATCCCTTCTGACAACGCATCAAGTTCTTCTGACGTCAAGGTACCACGGGGCTACCTAAGTAATTTTAAAACACTTTTGAAATTGGGAAGTAAATTTAAATCCGCATTGTGGCATATTATCACAATAATTCAGCGAAATAACAAGTAGAATTGAATACCATACACAAAAGAAAGACAAAATGCAGAATTGTGTAAATATGTCTTTTAATAAGTTACAGATCGAGTATGAGTTTTTGCTAAGATTGTTGATTCTTGGTGGAATTGTGCCTATTTAACATAATTTTTTTTACCAGTTTTCCGGCTTTTGTTACTAAACGCCGTGAAATATTAAACTGAATTTTGAATGCAGATTGCCTATTACATTACCCTTGATGTTTTCTTAATATATTTCCAAATATTGAACTGTTTTTTTTTTTTAAATGCAGATTGCCTATTACATTATCCTTGATGTTGCATTAACGTATTTCCTAATATTGAACTGATTTTTTTAAATATAGATTGCCTATTATATTATCATTGATGTTTCACTAAATGTATTTCCAAATATAGAACTGATTTTTTGAATGCAGATTGCCTATCATATCATCCTTGATGTTTCATTAATGTATTTCCAAATATTGAACTGATTAGTTCTAGAGAAATAGAAGACCCAGCACAACCTGTAGTATTCCGTATTGTAATTGATATAATGTTCGTCCCTGTACGCTTTGAATGCTATCACGTAAAAAAGGTAGCTAGTTCATTTTCTTATATTGATCAGACTTTTTCTTTGGGTCTTCAAACAATACTTTGTAGCAGTGAACGGCAAGTTCACGAGCACAGAGCACAATATTGTGCAATATTAACATTAGTTATTCTGATCTTGGATTAATGATCAAAAATTTCTTTCTGTTGAAAGTTGTAATTTGCAGGCTAGGATGACCCAAACTTAAGAACATAAAGAATTTTACAAAATCATGTCATTAAAATATGGCAGCTCACAGAGTATACATGTTTAGTGTATCCAGTGTAATGTATTTATATATTGTAAATAACCTCATCTGTTAATTCAATATTGCTTTTTTTTCCAAAATAATAGATATATTTCTATACTGACTTACTTATTTCTTGAAAATGAAGATAGGGTAGTGTAAATTTCATAGAGAAGAAAGCAAAACGAAAAAGAACAGAACTGTAGATATATGTTCTATTCTAAGTTTATATATCTTTGAAATTCACAAAGATATCAGTTAAGTTTGGTCCACACGCTTAAAGTATTTACACACGCTGTACACAGTTCACATGTATGTATATTTTTCGAACGTGGGCGTAATTTATGCACATCGATAAAAGGATCAAGGACCATCTCTACACTGCACACAAAAGAGCTAGTAATTTAAACAATTAGAGTTATCTGTCCTTAGATCTAAATTGCAATATTCAGTAATATTGTGGGTATTACCGAATTCTAAATCAGTTCAAGCATTTGTAACATGTCAGTAGGTAAAGATAAGTTAACTGAACTCTTTAATTGCATGTTTTGTTTTCATTCAAGTGAGTAATGGTGATTTCTTTTCATCAATACTTCATATCTTTGAACATTTTTCCTAGAGATAAATGACCCGTACCATGTATTAAAAACTACTTAGATAAACCTTAATGTGATTTAATTTTCTCAGTGTCTAAATAAAAATTTTCGTTAGTGTATAGAGGGTCCTTAATTTACCCACAAGTCGTTTTATTTCTAGAGGACCATGCTTACTTAAATTCCTTCCTGATCGATTCAACCATGTACCAAATACATGTACACATCACTTACCGCAAAGTAATGAAATTGTCTGTGAAATAGATCGTTAACTATCTCTAAAATAATGTGTCACGAAGTTCACCTATGGCGATGTGAATTGAACAAAGACTACGTTCATGTATTGATAAAATATTTATATACTTTCTCTTCAAAATGTAGTCATATATGCATTTGGAAATAACCATTTTACTGATTAATTAACAGTTTGCACGAATACATGTACTGTAAGTAATGAATGATATTTTATGTTATTAGTTCAGCAATAAACTTTAATTTCTTCAAAGAATCATTCAATATTTTGTATATTCATGAATCTAAATACAATATATGAAGTCATTATACGTGCAGCTCATTTCTCACTTTTTACATGCAGGTACATGTTGTATATGTTAATGAAAAATCTCATTTTAAGATTTTGAAATATTGAATCCATTTTTTTTCCATATTTTATTATGTTTATCCAGATTAAGAGAATCAAATCAAGATATATCAAGATATATTCCTCATCAATATTCAGATTTACATTTAGCATGTTTTCATTTTTGATCGAATATAGACCAAACAAAAGATTTATTTTTATTTCCCCCGAAATCAAAATTAACTGCTTTCATCTTGAACACTGAAACGCAAGGAGATCTTGTATAAATTATTTATATCTGATGGCTTAGAATTCAGGTCAGGTGTGGTAAGGAAAATTACTAAAGAAATATATTGTAATACTTCCTCTAAATGCAACAGAGTGGAGACAGCTATTTATTTTAGCAATATTATCAATTTCACCTTTCAGGATTTTATCTTAGGAATAAACCTATGCCAACCAGATATCCTAAATGCAGTACTCAGTAACCTTATTGCAAAATCTCTCTCTCTCTCTCTCTCTCTCTCTCTCTCTCTCTCTCTCCTCTCTCTCTCTTCTCTCTTCTCTCTCTCTCTCTCTCTCTCTAATACTAATGTCGTCAATGTTTCACGAGTTATCTCACCTGCAGTGAGTGATGAGCACTGCTTTGATTTAGGGGCAGGTTCATGAAAAGGCAACTCCTGTTTTGAATAGTGTGTTAGGTAATAAAAATAGAATTGAGCAAGGAACGCAAATTTCAAGACTTTTTATTATAAGATATGTAAGAGACCAAATGGAAAAATCACAAATTCGTAACTGGTTTACATTTGTATAGACACTAAAACACTTATTTCAAGACTTTTTTTATTATAAGATATGTGTCCACAGCTAAGGAATTGTCCATTCATATTTTATACTTGTTTAGATACATGTAACCTACAGAAGAGATTGGACTTTCCAACTTCAGTAGATATACGCTCCAGATTATTCGATGAAATTGGTGCCATTCTAATACTAATATGATTTTGTTACTTCAGTCGGAAAAAACTGTTTAGATTCATAGGGGAAAACATAAATTTTATTGTTGGTTATAAGAGTAAGAGACCAAATGCAAAATCACAAGTTTGTAACTGGTTTGCATTTGTATCGACACTAAAACACAAATTTGCCTGATGTGTCAAAGGGAATAATAAGAGTCCTTAACCTATCCCATTTCATGCAACGATGACGTTGAAAATTAAAACAATTACCAGGTTCTAATGCCAAGGGTACTCAAGGTATTTTCCCAATCCTTTAAAAGGGGCAGTCTCATATTGATCAGAATAAATTCATTTCATTAATTGTATCTCATTACAGCTTTTGTTCTGAAAACTACATAAACATATTGCCACGCAAACTTAGATATTTATGAAATATTGAACGTCTAATCATCGTCTCTCAGGACGGACTGGAAGATGGTACAATATAATTCCTTTACAAGAAGAGTGTTTAAGTTATGAAACGTAGGACATATTACTGATTGTTGACAAATTTCATTATATCCTTGAATGTACACAATTAACGAATTTAAGAAAGAAATGTTTAAATACTCTCTCTCTTTGGAGACCAGGTCTTCCAACAATCCG
>CAJDSM010014871.1:5092-18525 GCA_903981925.1 Ostrea lurida
CCCCACCTATACCAGGATCTGTGGTCAGTGTCCGAGCTAGGAAACAACTGCCCCACAGAGTGCCATGACGGTTCAGCGTCTGCGAGCTCACCACCTTAGTCCCGTTCATTCCATATTAGCCATTGGTTGGACCAACTATCCATCGACTCTGAATATTTCGCACGAACCGGCACCCCGCCTTGTCACGTAACTTCACTCATTATATCCATGACTCTCTTCCCGCTCGCTAGATCCTCGGCGATCACACCCTACCACTGCGCCGCGGTCAATTGACGGCCTCCGCCCTATCCGCCCATATACCTAGTGCACCCCGCAAGGTCAAATCTCAATCCAAGTCAATCTCGTTACAAGTGATGAACCATCCTTTTTGAGAGAGATAAAAGGCGAATGTTGAACATTGTGTCCAAAACGTAATCATAATCCAAAAAAAAATCCCCATATACAAATATCGAGTGCTAGGCAACATCGGACTCTGACAAAGCGGAACGTAGGATTCTAAGTGCCATGGAGGAGTAAAGTAAGCATCTCCTCTTGCTGACCCGGTCACCACCCGCCTTGAACCCTTAGTCGATTAAGTAAACAGGGAGTTTACTCGTTTGTCAATTTTAGGAGGAAATGAGATCAGTCTTACAATAGGATGAAACAAAAACAGTAACATATGACTTAGCGATACTTGATGAATCGCAAACAAGGTCATATAAGCGACCGTAGAATTTGAAAAATGATGACTTTAAACGAGATTCGTTTATAACCTGCAGCATCAACTTTTTTTGTTAGTAGGGTGGTTCTTCGCCTTTTAAAAAATCCTCATACGCATAGCTTCCTCTTCCGTATCGAATCAACTGGGGAGGGAGCCATATAAATCATAAGCAGGTGTTGGGTGATTACTACATAGAAAGGGGAAAAGTTGGACGATTTACAAAGTTAAAGTTTATCCACGGCTTATCATATAATACAGTTTGTCAGTCTGCCCATTATCTGTCAAAATTATAGAAAGTTTTTGGATTTGTTAATTGACAAGACTCGACCGTATATATCTATGTGTTAGGGTTGAAGGACCGGCGATCTTTTTGTTTTTTATCCCTTAACAGTTTTTTTTAAAACAAAATTCTTTTTTCCTTTTCCTTCACCCTTTTCTCCTTTCCCCTCTTTCCTTTGCTCTTTTCTCCCCTTTCTTCTCGCCCTTATTTTTCTCTCCTCTTTATGATAACGACCTCCTTTTTCCCCTTCGTTTTCTTTCTTCCTCGCTTTCCTTCTCTTTCTCCTCCCTCTCTCCCCCCTCTTTCCTGTTCTCCTCCCTCGCTTTTCTCTCCTCTTCTGCTTGCCTTTCCTGTTTTTTCTTTTTTTTTCCTTCCGTTGCTTTGGATTTTATCTCCCTATGTATTACTTGATTACTTTCTCGCACTCCTTCTTTTTCGTCCTTCTGTTTGTCTTTTGCCCTTCGTATGGATATATTTACAAGTCTTGCCAACTACGGTAAGCACAATTAGTGCTCATAGAAATTACCAAACAGATTTTTGGGATATATATAAAAAAAATATAAATATTTATCGATAAGAAACTCAATCCTCTCTTCATATTTTACTTCAGAGGACTTGTGTGGACAATCAGCAGTGGTTCTAACACAAAATATTGAATTCCCAACGACCAGAAGAAACTTGTGTTTAGGAGGGTTCCGTTTTGTTAAAAAAGCAATATGCGATTATATGGAAAAAGCCTATATTTTAATGAAATCGGTGAGGAATTGTTGTATAAGTGTGGAGAAATCACTACGTTTTGAAGCAGTCGAGTTAAGAAATATCGTGACTTGAAGTTTCTAAAAAGCTCTTTAGAGTTTTTGATACTCCATATCTGATTGACACCCACTTTCTGGAATTGAATTTGCAGTGGAACATTAATCTTGAAGTGACTCTTGAACAGTTTGCCAGTAGTTTAGGTAGTTTAAGCATAGATGCTTGGGTAGATCACTTACTAAAAAACCAGCGATGCATCTTGTATGCAAATTTCGGATCCAGTAAAATATGGGTTATTTCAAAATTATCCCTGAATTCTCGGAATATTGAAACGTTGTTGTAAACAGAAAGGTGATTTTGAAAGAAAAGATTGGTTGGAGTAAACGAAAGGTTCCCAGTATGTTTTGAAGTAAATCCTATTTTATTTAAAGAAAGTATAAATAGTAACTTTACACACAAGATAATGGTTGTATACCAGGTACTTGCATAAATCAGCTGGAATTACTGCAAAGTTTCATTGGTAGTCTATTTAACTCATTCATCCACTTCTGCGTTATCTTAAATATGGAAAGAATAAAATGATATGCATTTTCCCCGTTAAATGGTTAAGTGGGGATTTGATAATTTTCGAATAGTTTTTTATCTTTCAAACATATTGTTCAAGCCGCTCTCCTTCAGATTTATGTTCAAACTCCTAGGGTATTCTTCGCAGAATTTCATTTGATGGTCTTGAAATTATCACCATTTACAAGAGCAAGATTTCATGGAATTTAGGACCCTTTTGATTTAAGGGACGTGGAAATCCTCACTTTGGACTATATCATAAACCCAGTAATAATATGACCAGCGGGACTTATAGTTAATGAGAAGAGAGGAACACGCACAGTTTGGAGGGATTCGTTGTAATTTTTCAATTTCTAGGGCAGACAGAAGTCATACGTATTGCATCGATGTTGGTGATTTTTGAGAAAAATAATCGGGGGGAATTTCACGTTCACTAGCAGCTCTTCAGATGTTTTCAAGAAACTCTAAGGCTTGATTTACACAACTTTTTCTGACATACGTTGTTGCAACAATACGTCTGAAGGTTTGCCTCCTTCACAGCGTCAATTATTTTCTAGGACTAAAGACAGCGGTTCGGTGAACAATGACTGGATCCATCACTGCTATCATTCTCTGTAAGGTTTTGTGAAGTTTGGTTCCAGTACTAGTATAGGAATAGATAGTGTATCATCCCATTGATGGATAAGTATTTAAATGCATTTAAAACTGAAAAGTGATTTATTCATTTTTAAAAAAACCATGATTTGGAGTGTTAAGTACGATTTCCGAAGTTGCAAATTAATTACCAAAAGTTCATTAAAAATGCAGTTGTACATATATGAGCCTTTGCAGACAAAGATACTATTGTTACAAGCTTGTCAGCCTTGGAACCAAACATACCCCTGATGTAACCTATATAAATATGTTTTATGAAACACAGGATAGATATACGTGCTTTTGTATTGATTTGGTCAATACCATATATCTATATATATTTTATTCCCTTCTACAACGCATCAAGGGTCTTCTGACGTCCAAGTACCACGGGCTACCTAAGTAATTTAAAACACGTTTGAAATTGGGAAGTAAATGTTAAATCCGCCTATTTTGGCATATTATTCACAATAATTCAGCGAAATTAAACAAGTTCGAATTGAATACCATTACACAAAAGAAAGACCAAAATGCAGAATTGTGTAATTATATCTTTATAATAAGTTACAGTCGGTTATGAGGTTTTTGCTAAGATTGTTGATTCTTGAGTGGAATTTCCTAATTTAAACAATATTTTTTTTACCAGTTTTCCGGCTTTTGTTTACTATAAACGCCGTGTGAAATATTAAATGAATTTTTGAATGCAGATTGGCCTATTACATACCCTGATGTTTTCTTAAGGTAGTATTTCCCAAATATTGAACTGTTTTTTTTCTAAATGCAGATTGACCTATTACATTATCCTTGATGTTGCATTAAACGTATTTCCTAATATTGAAACTGTTTTTAAATCATCAGATTGCCTATTATATTATCATTGTATGTTTCACTAAATGTATTTTCCAAATATGAGAACTGATTTTTTGAATGTCAGAATGCCTATCATATCATCCTTGATGTTTCATTAATGTATTTCCAAATATTACTGATTAGTTCTAGAGAAATAGCGAAGACCCAGCACAACCTGTAGTATTCCGTATTGAATGATATGAATGTTCGTCCCTGTACGCTTTGAATGCTATCACGTAAAAAAAGGGAGCTAGTTCATTTTCTTTATATTGAATCAGACTTTTCTTTGGGTTCTTTCAAACAATACTTTGTAGCAAGTGAACGGCAATTCCGAGCACAGAGCACAATATTGTGCAATATTAACATTAGTTATTCTGACTTGGATTAATGATCAAAAATGTTCTTTCTGTGAAACGTTGTTAAAATTGCAGGCTAGGATGCCCAAACGTAAGAACATAAAGGATTTTGACAAAATCATGTCATAAAATATGGCAGCTCACAGAGTATACATGTTTAGTGTATCCAGTGTAATGATTTATATATTGTACAATAACCTTCCATCTGTTAATTCAATATTGTTTTTTTCCAAAAATAATAGATATATTTCTATACTGACTTACTTATTTCTTGAAAATGAAGATAGACGGGTAGTGTTAAATTTCAGTAGAGAAGAAAGCAAACGAAAAAGAACAGAAACTTGTAGATATATGTTGTCTATTCTTAAGTTTTATATATCTTTGAAATTCACAAAGATATTTCAGTTAAGTTTGGCCACACGCTTAAAGTATTTACACACGCTGTACACAGTTCACATTGTATGTATATTTTCGAACGTAGGGGTTCAATTTATGCACATCGATTAAAAGGACAAGGACCATCTCTACACTGCAACACAAAAGAGCTAGTAATTTAAACAAATTAGGAGTTATCTGTCCTTAGATCTAAATTGGCAAATTCAGTAATATTGATGGGGGTATTACCGAATTCTAATCAGTTCAAGCACTTTGTAAACAGTCAGTAGGTAAAAGATTAAAGTTTAACGACTCTTTAATTGCATGTTTTGTTTTCATTCAAGGTGATAATGGTGATTTCTTTTCATCAATACTTCATATCTTTGAACATTTTTTCCAGAAGATAAATGACCCGTACCATGTATTAAAAACTACTTAGATAACTTAATATTAACACTTAATGTGAATTAATTTTCTCAGTGTCTAAATAAAATTTTTCGTTTAGTGTATGAGGTCCTAATTTAACCACAAGTCGTTTTATTTCTAGAGGACCAATGCTTACTTAAATTCCCTTCCTGATCGATTTCAACCATGTAGCCAAATACATGTACACATCACTTACGCATAAGTAATGAAATTGTCTGTGAAATAGATCGTTAACGTATCTCTAAAATATGAGTGTCAGAGTTCACCTATGGCGATGTGAATTGAACAAAGGACTACGTCATGTATTGATAAAATATTTATATTACTTTCTCTTCAAAAATGTAGTCATATATGCATTTGGAATAAACCATTTTACTGATTTAATTAAAACAGCTTTGCACGAATACATGTACTGTAAGTAATGAATGATATTTTATTTTATTAGTTCAGGGCAATAAACTTTAATTTCTTCAAAGAATCATTCAATAATTTGTATATCATGAATCTAAATACAATATATGAAGTCATTTATTACGTGCAGCTCATTTTCTCACTTTACATGCAGGTACATGTTGTATGATGTTAATGAAAAAATTCTCATTTAAGATTTTTTGAAAATATTGAAATCCATGTTTTTCCATATTTTATTATGTCTTATTCAGATTAAGAGAATCAATCAAAGATATTCAAGATATATTCCTCGATCAATATTCAGAATTTACATAGCATGTTTTCATTTTTGATCTTAATATAGACCAAACAAAAGATTTTATTCCCCGGAAATCAAAATTTAACTGCTTTTCATCTTGACATTGAAACGCCAAGGAGATCTGTATTAAATTATTGATATCTGATGTGCGTAGAATCAGGGATCAGGTGTGGTAAGGAAAAAATTACTAAAGAATAATTTGTAATACTTCCTCCTAAATGCAACAGAGTGAGACAGCTATTTATTTTTAGCAGAATTACTCAATTGCACGTTCAGGATTTTTATCTTAGGAAATAAACCTATGCCAAGCCAGAATACCTAAATTGCAGTACTCAGTAACCTTATTGCAAAATCTCTCTCTCTCTCTCTCTCTCTCTCTCTCTCTCTCTCTCTCCTCTCTCTCTCTTCTCTCTTCTCTCTCTCTCTCTCTTCTCTCTCTCTCCTAAATACTAATGTCTGTCAATGTTTCACGAGTTATCTCACCTGCAGTGAGTTGATTGAGCACTGCTTTGATTTAGGGGCAGGTTCATGAAAAGCAACTCCTGTTTTTGTAAATAGTTTGTTAGGTACATAAAATAGAATTTGAGCAAAGGAACGCAAATTTCAAGACTTTTATATAAGATATGTAAGAGACCAAATGGTGGAAAATTCACAAATTCGTAAGCTGGATTTACATTTGTAGACACTAAAAACACTTATTTCAAGACTTTTCTTTATTATTGAAGATATGTGTCCCAAGCTAAGGGATTGTCATTCATATTTTATACTTGTTTAGATTAATGAACCTACAGAAGAGTATTGGACTTTCCAACTTCAGTAGATATTACGCTCCAGATTATTCGATTGAAATTGGTGCCATTCTAGATACTATATGGATTTTGTTACTTCAGTTCGCGAAAAAAACGTTTAGATTCATAGGGGAAAACATAAATTTTATTGTTGGGTTATAAGAGTAAGAGACCAAATGCAAAATCACAAGATTGTAACTTGGTTGCTTTTGTATCGACACTAAAACACAAATTTTGCCCTGATGTGTTCAAGGAATAATAAGAGTCCTTTACACCTATCCCATTTTATTGCAACGATTGACGTTTGAAAATTAAGAACAATTACCCGTTCTAATGCAAGGATACTCAAGGTATTTCCCAATCCTTTAAAGAGGGCAGTCATCATATTGTCAGAATAAATTCATTTCATTAATTGTATCTCATTACAGCTTTTGTTTGAAAAACTTACCATAAACCATATTGCCACGCAAAACTTAGATATTATGAAATATTGAACGTTCAATCATTTCGTCTCTTCAGACGGACTGGAGAGATGGTATACAATATAATTCCTTTACCAAGAAGAGTGTTTAAGTTATGGAACGTAGGACATAATACTAATTTGTTGACAAATTTATTTATATCCTTGAATGTACACAATTAACGAATTTAAGAAAGAATGTTTAATACTCTCTCTCTTTGGAGACCAGGTCCTTCAACAATCCGGTGGTATTGCTATGAGTACTTAATTGTGCTCCTTATTGGCCAGACCTTATTATTCATATTCAGGAATTGTAAACAAAACTTTACGCGATTAAAACAATAAAACTTTGCCGTGGTACTTTCAACTCTTACATATAGGTATATAGATGATGTGCTATTCAATTAACTAATTAATTTTCACAATTATGTGTTCCATTGGATAGATCCCGAAGAACTCGATATCAAGGACACCACAGAATCTGACAGAATCTGCTCTATATATACATGTTTGTTTGGTCTTTTATTTGTTTTACAATGTTCAGCGCTTTAGATGATCTTTACTGATTCAATATAGGGCTTTATAAATGTTGGTACAATAATAATAATATAATAATAATTAATATTGGATATTTTCAACGTAACATTGACTCTAATGGCAGTACGACACAAATACATTATATGCATAAGCGTGATGACTTTAACTTTGCATACTCATCAAGCTTTCGCCTTTCTTTTGTAGTAATTATACCACTATCACCTGCTTATGGTGTGTATTACTCGGCAGTTGATTCATACGCAAGAGGCATGCTTATGCGTTGCGATTTTTAAACAGAAGCCAACTACTAACAAAAAAAGTTTGAGAGTTAGCAGGGTGTATCACGAATCTCGGTTTAAAGTTCTGCATTTCGCAATATATACGGTTCGTCATAATGACTGGTTTGGCGATTACAAGTATCACTAAGTCATTTATGTTACTTGATTTGTTTCACACCCTTGTTAGACTGTCACTTTCCTACTAAGATTGACTACGGGTAATCCCCGTTACTTTATCTTCGACTACGGGCTCACGGCGGTGTGTGACCGGTCAGCAGGGTATGCTTACTCCTCATGGCACCTGATCCTACCTTCGCTTTTGTCGGAGTCCGTGTTTCCTACACTCGATTTTGTTGGATTATGATTACGTTTAATTACGATGTTTACCTTCTTCCCTATTTAGTATGCTGAATATGTTCGTATCACCAAATTGTAGGAAAGTTTGAAAACCTTACGTCGCGGGGGCTAACTTTACTACCTTAAAATCTATGTTGCATTTAATTTTCTAAAATAGGTGATGCTGTAGAATAAATCATGTCCGTAATGCTTTTTCAGGTCTTTTTCTTCTTTCTCATAAATATACTTTCGGTACATTTGAACATATTATAACATACATTCATACTGTAAAAATCGTCACTTTGTATTTGTCTTTGTCCACTCTGCTGACTGTAAATGAATTTAATGATTCTTGTTACATATTATCTAATTGTTTTTGGTACGTGTTATCTCTTGTTCAACTTCATTGAATGCAATCTAATAGAGCTGTACAGTGTACATGTTTATTATTCAGATTTAGCTTACGGTTTGCATGATTAGTTACAGCGCATGATGTGATTAAAACACTCTGTTCAGTGTTGTGACATTTTTAATTATGAGTTTACATTGTTATTTACCTCAATGTTAAGTTTCGTATAATGACGTTTAACTCTTTTGAAATCATTACTAATATTGTCGTTGTTGTGATGGAAGCCGCCAATTTGTAAATAGTCATCACTTGATCATTTCGCCGGTAATTTTCAATTCTTTTCTTACTCATAAGAAGTTCAGCTGCCAAAAAATATGCTATTGATATATATGCATTGGGAGTAGAAATATTTTATAGAAATATGTTCGATCTTTTTTACTTATTCTTTTTGTGGATTTTTAGGGACTATTTCCTTTCCGTCCATTCCTTTTTTCCATTAGACTAGTTTGAGCTTTTCAGAGAGAGTTGAAGGGGGTTTTCACTTTTACACTTATTGGAAAACAATACCGTATAATTCCAGAACTACTGTATATATAGGAAACAAATTTGGTTATGAAACAAAATGTAGTATTTCTAATTGCAAGGAAACAAAGCGGGACCATAGAATCGTTTTAGAAAATTAATACCAGGAAAAATGTTAAACAATAGGTTCTTATCTGGCCTATCTGTCGATGTCAACTTCAATATTTCCGTTTCGATCACCCGCTTTTACCTATCATCATGCTTTCCCTAATTAAGTTTCCATCTCCAATCGTAGGATACCGGTTGTTGCCATAACGCCGATCCATAAGGTCCATTTCAGGTAAGCTCATGACCAATAATTAACCACCATCCCCGAGATGTTCATTGGCCAGCGAATTACAAATGTCTTGATCTGTTGTGTAAAACTCTTTCCGTTTATTAATGTCACTGGGGGGTTTTTTGTGTCATACTGTCCTGAAGGAAATATATATATTTCGTAAGACCATGGTTTTGTAAAATCGCAGTAGATCTCTCTTCTCTCTCTCCTCTCTCTCTCTCTCTCTCTCTCTCTTCTCCCTCTCTCTCTCTCTCTCTCTCTCTCTCTCAATACTTGGGCTTTCAATTGTAGTTACTTTGTCTATTTCGAAATTATTTATCATTTTTGACGTTAAATCTTGTCTTCTAATGCATGTCAGACGTAGCAGGCTTCACTGTACTGAGATATTGGGTTAAGGACAATAAACACGAAATAGAACACATTCGTTTAAAGACCAAAGTTTAAGGTAACGCCCACTAATTTTACCTGTGTCCTGCTCGCCTGTCAATCAAACTTTTAACAGTAGATCTCAGGTGGATTGACACTTGTAGAGACCATGGTCCTCAGGTACCCCTGATAGGTATTTTGATAACAATTACAGCGCATACTTACCTGTATTTCTTAGATCTTGAGAAAGCCCAATACTCCCAAGATTTGAAAACAGTGACCTATCCACAATTGCTATTTTCTCATATCCAAAAATGTCCCCCCAAACAATGCAATTAAATACAGCATTTCCCCCCTTCTCTATATACATGTATTATGAATAATCAAGTTACAAGCAACCAGAAATGAAATGCATTAAATAATAATTTGCAATTTATTCCTAATCCATAACTTATTGAAATAATTCATATTGATAATGCAAACTAGTTTGGAAGGGATGTAGATTTTATGTCAGCTAATTGTTAGGGATACAAGCTTTATGGCCACAGAAACCCTACAGAGAGCCCTGATACACTCCCTGTGTATATCAACAGCAAGATTCCTTGGTCAGGTAGAAATTCCAGGTCATAACCAGTGATCCGTGAAGAAACCGACTGCTAATTTTTGTTGGGGTCTTTAAATTATTGAAACAAATAAAGTACACTTTACCATTGATGTTTTCCTTGATTTATTTTTCATTTTGATCCAGTGCGTTATCTAAATGTTTAATATAATTTAATTTTTTTTTCGTGGACTGCCTTAACTTATTTTACATGATTTTAGATTTTTTAGTGACTTTAGACATGTGATCAACCATTCTTGAAGCAGTGTTCTTTTTTTTTTTATCTGGGAAGTATATTACCAAAATAGGTTTCTGACCGAGGCAATTCAATTCTATGTATCAAGGAATCTGTAAATCTGCTTTTTGAAAGAAAAAGAAATCCCCTTGATTATGTTAATGATAAAGTGAGAAGGTGATGCTCAGTTAAACCAACCCACAAATATATAAAGAAAATGATGACTGTTCTCAGTGATGAGTAATGCACTTCATCCATCCATTCATTGTATTACGAAAAACTGAAAACTCCAAGAGACAGTATAGCTATTCCAGGGGAATGGATCGACGATTCTCTTACTGGCAAAGTATTTGGAGGCTAATTTATTTTAAGAAAATACCTTTTTTTTTCGCAAATCCCGATGACGTACAAAGGCAAACGAGTAGAAAAAAGAAATGTGTATCTTTTTAACTTCACCTCCTGATATATTCCTTAGAAGAGATATTGAATTATTTACAGTGGAGTAAAAATAAAATAAAAAATAAAAAATATATAAATTTATTTTTTCGACGTTTGCATTTGTACGTCATCGGAATATTGAGAAGAGTGTTGATGTTTTACTGCCCTGTAAATATTTCAAAATCTCACAGACTCACTATAGCAAAAGGTTTATCAAACTTTGATTACAAAAATACAATACAGCAATCAAAATCAAATTTTAACTTTAATCAACACTTTCATATATATTGAAACACATACATATATATATACACCTACTAAAACGCAGAAACTACATACTATATGTTTCGTTTAACTTCACACATCAACGGTTTTTTTAACAAAAATGATTTGATTCACCTAGACATGTTTATTCTTCAAACAAAACTCTGTTATTGGATGAAATAAGAGCTAACCGATTAAATTTAAGGTCCAGTCAAGTAATGAATTTAGACTATTCGCATTCGACTCAATCCATTTGCTCATTAAAATTTACTGTTAATTGAAATTTTAAGATAATGTTTAGCAAAATAGACATTGATTTCACATAATATCACATGTAGAAGCTTTTGATTAAACTCTGCCTCAAAGATGTATAAAAGCAGATAAGCTAATTGAATTGCACAATTCTAGCCCATGGGAATACCAACAGACCAAGATTTAAAGTGTATGTCAGTTGATTCGATATGCAAGAGAACGCCATGCGTATGAAGACTTGTTAAAGCGAGACTAACTACTAACAAAAAAAGTTGATGTTGCAGGGTTATAACGAATCTTGTTTAAAGTCATCATTTTGCAAAGTCTACTGTTGCTATAATGACCTTGTTTCCCTTTCCAAATTATCACTAAGTCACATGTTGACTGATTTGTTCATACCCTTTGTTAGACTGTCATTTTCGTACTAGATTTGACAACGGGTAACCCCGTTTACTTTGTTTCGACTAAGGGCTCAGGGCGGGTGTGACCGGCCAGCAAAGGATGCTTACTCCTCCATGGCACCTGATCTTGCCTTCGCTTTTGTTAGAGGTCCATGTTGCCCTAAACTCGATTTTGTATAGATGTGTTTGGGATAATGAGTACGTTTAACGCATTGTTTACTTTGCTAATTTATAGGTATTGTGAATGCAGAACTCCGGAAGATTTTGGTGTCAACTTAAGATTATTGATGCGTATAGTCAGAGTGGTGTTTGACAAATTACATATCTTGTAATTTTGATGTTTGATCACAATATTAGAATCTTCTTCCGTTCGGACCCGTTTTCCTTCTGCTTTTGTCATAGGATGAAGCAAGCTCTACAAGAAACTCGTTGTCGTCGTCCTATGAAAACCCTAAGAGAGTTTGAATGACATCATACTTTCGCTTTCTGAAGAAGCCACTCAGTTGTCCATTTGGGAAGTACATACGTTAGAAATTTATTAAGCCAATAAGTGTGAGCGACACAGGAATGGAGATGGAAGTGATAGCCACTAGAAAAAATAAATATTTACGGATATTAACCGGCTTGAATGTTCAAACTAAAGATTTTAAGTGAGAAAATAGCGGTTGAAGCGAGCGGATATGCAAAATGGCGTCTTCTCTGGAGTATGTTTCCTCAAGGTTTCTTAATTGTTTTTCTACACAAGCCCGTGTGGTATGCCTTGAATTGATTTCACGATATTTACTGATAGGTAAGATTCTACAACAGCTTACGGACTTCATCACTTACATAAAACAACAAAAAAAAGGTCCGAGTAGTAACTCTGGGGCAAGCGTTTCGGAGTTTATTGGTTAAATATTAGTATAGACTCTCAATTGCATCTCAATTAGAGCATAGTAATGATAAGTTGTTTCGTGATCAAAGAAATGATCAAGTATGAAGAGTACGGAAGTTAAAGCAATGTTACCCAGAGTTCCAGTGGAATTTCCGGCAAGGTAGAGTCTATAGTTGTCAAGTTCATTTGCAATTGCGAACGTCTCGTACTGTTGATATAAGGTGGTCCCATTTGTTAGCGTTATTGAGACATACAAGGAGGAGGTCAGACCTTTTGTCAGTTTGTAGATAGCCTCATTACCTGTGGATGAGAATACATAGTTATAAGTGTTCACAGTTTTTCGACGAAACCAAATTCAATTGGGGTCCTGCATTAGACTGCAAGATATTTGCAAAATAAAATATTTCAATTAAAGAGGTTCGCACCTGAGGTTGGACTAATGTAAATATTTTAGGAAGTGTATTTTTGATCTCTACATTGAAGGAGAATTGGGAAATTAAAAAGAAAAAACAGGGGTTGGCATGCTTGTAATTGAGCTACAATGTTTTAAACATGCCCTTTTTGCACTTAAAGTTTACAAAAGATTTATTCCCTTTTTGCACTTAAAATTTACAAAAGATTTATTCCCTTCAACTTGATTTGTCTGTTGCTACAAACAAATCATAAACAACGCAAATCAATCATTACATAGAGTTGATACATAATCATGTCTTCTTTCATTACATACCCGTGGGGGTCCGGGTTAGAATA
>CAJDSM010014875.1:2677-13407 GCA_903981925.1 Ostrea lurida
AGAGAGAGAGAATGAGAGAGGCAGAGAGAGACAGAGAGAGAGAAATCATTTGCCTTTTCAGATTTTGCCTAACCACAGGAATCTGAACGTGTATCATCAGGAAAAGAAATAAAATCTGATAAAGTGAATTCAGTTCTACTTCAAAATCAGATAAAAATCTCACCCCAGCTGTGACGCATGCAACAATTATTCACAGGGACTTCATACACTACATCATGCAGTGGCGGATCTAATACGGGTGGAGGGGTTACATAAAAAAATATATAAAAAATTAAATAAATAGAAGGAAAGAAATAAAGAAAGCCTAGATCTAAAAATAGCCGGAGAAAAAAATCCGTCTTTGCAATGTCATTCCTGTTTGAACATTCTATCTTGATCAACATCTGTTAATTTTTTTTTTTAAATTTTATTGCCATTTGGTTTTTTTAAGGCCAGATTACACATGTAGACTATAATTCACTAAACCCTTAAACCATACACAAATTCCGAACCAGCAATGCANTCTATCTTGATCAACATCTGTTAATTTTTTTTTTTAAATTTTATTGCCATTTGGTTTTTTTAAGGCCAGATTACACATNTATAAACATAGGTAAAGTTTACATGACGAATTTCCGTACACAGCCACATTATATACACACTCAACACGGTAATCTAGTGTCAATAGGTACATACTAAGTTAGTACAAAGTTAGTACTGTAACTAGTGTCGATACAGGTATATAACAGTTAGTACTGTAACTAGTGTCGATTACGGTACATAACAAAGTTAGTAACTTGGTAACTATAGTGTCGATATAGGTACATAACTAAGTTAGTACAAAGTTAGTACTTGTAACTAGTGTCGATACAGGTACATAACATGTAGTACTGTAACTAGTGTCGATATAGGTACATAACAAAGTTAGTACTGTAACTAGTGTCGATATAGGTACATAACAGTTAGTTACTGTCCACTAGTGTCGATATAAGGTACATTAACAAAGTTAGTACAAAGTTAGTACTGTAACTAGTGGTCCGATATAGGTACATAACAAAAGTTAGTACTGTGACTAGTGTCGATATAGGTACATAACAAAGTTAGTACTGTGACTAGTGTCGATATAGGTACATAACAAAGTTAGTACTATAACTAGTGTCGATATAGGTACATAACAAAGTTAGTACTGTAACTATTGTCGATACGTATTTTATTAAAGGTTACTGATTCACAATCCAATCCACCCCCTTCTATTTTAGTTTTTCTTTTTTAATTATCAAAATCTACTGTTTAATGAGTCTGAAAGGTGAGGGGGGGGGGGGATCAAGATTACAAGGTCATACATTACGACAGAAGCTCATTGGAGAGAGTTTATCCCTTGTTGTGTAAACAACGGCTGGGCTGTGTTAGTGTTTGCAATCTTTATCGATCGCAGTTTATTATGCAAAGCCTATTTCAAGTATTCTTTAGGGAAAATGTGCCATTCTAATTTGCAATCTTAACTGTGTAAATTCAAAATGGCGAAAATGCTTTATTACAAAACATATCATTCAGTGGCCTGATTGTAAAAATCGAGTCACTGTTCATATATATTCTGTATAACATTGTATTGCTCTAATCATTGAATTCAGAAGCTCCAAATTTTAGTAGTCAACTTTAAATGAGGTGTATTTTTTAGTGTTTAACCTCAAAAATGATTTTTTTTCTCCCAAAAATTGTGAACCTAAGTCAATTTAGATATTTTTGAAATTTTGAAAAAAAAAATATCGCTCACAAAGGAGTGAATATTTGATACATTATGTATAATTTTCGTACATACATGTATGTTTACTCCGTGGGGACCCGGGTGAGAATAGGTCCTCAATACCCCTTGCTTATCGTAAGAGGCGACCAAAGGAGATCAAACCGCAAAATCCGAGGCCCTTTGTCCTCCCTGCCCAAAGGCCATAAGCGCAAAGCAGCTAGGCCTAAATTTGCAGTCCTTCTAGTTCACCGGCAATATGGTGATGTCTCCATATGAGTGAAATATTCTCTAGAGAAACGTAAAACAGTATACAATCTATCGTTCAATCGTACATACGATCAAATTATAGTGAGATAGAGGAATTATAGAGTACATGTACGTATAATTTTGACATAATTTCTATTGGACCTTTCTTTAATAACCCCCACACCCCTTTTTCGACAAATCCTGGATCCGCCACTGGTAATAGCGTATCAAATGCAGAATCTGAGCTCCAATAATTCGTGGAACTGTTGAACAAGATTTACAATATATTATATAATGTTTTTGTGCAAGGTGTCGCATAATATAACGTTCCGGGCGATTAAGCGTTCCGGCCGGAACGCTAGATACCTATATATTCCGTTCCGGCCTATCATAAACGTTCCGGCCCGCGTAAAATTGGTTCCGTCATATATATATTTTGTTTCCGCCCTATAATTTTTAAGATTTTGAAAATATCAAATGTTTACGAACATGTCTACTTCTAGTTTACTTTTTATCGGGTTAAACAATAATTAATTTACCAATATAAAATGAAAAGAGAAACACCTTTGCGAAGATTCAAGACTGAAGCCATACCTCAAGACCTTGTCATATTATTAGTTTACGGGGAAGATTTTTTTTTTTCAAAATATATTTAAAACGTCAAGTGCCTGTGCAACTGAGAGTATTCTTAAAGTCAACATTAGTTTTACCGGTAAAATCTAATATGGAACGTAGATGTTTTAAAAAAAAAAGCCTGCTGATTTTGAAAAACATTCAAATACATATTTATGTCTGAAAATTTCTTTGTTTAATATCAAAATTATTTCAAAGTTATCAAAATTTTAAATATAAACTTTGGCCAGGCCGGAACCATTGTTACAGAGAAAACCGGAACGTTCATCGGTCCGGATACCCACGGGTGATCTCGTCTTCTACTGATAAGTAGAAGACGAGATCACCCGTGGGTATACCGACGATGGGAACGTTTTATGACATCATAAAGGTTCCGGCCGGAACGTTAAAAACCCGGAACGTATATTAATGCGACGAAGGACACCAGCTGGGAACTGAATGTACCGAGTAAACACGTTTTTTTTCTCTCTCTCTCTCTACCTGAAAAAAGATGTACCAAGCGACTCACGTTTTTTTCCCTCTCTCTCTCTCTCTCTCTCTCTCTCTCTCCTCTCTCTCTCTCTCTCTCTCTCTTCTCTCTCTCTCTCTTCTCTCTCTTCTCTTTCGGGAAATTAATGTGCCAAGCAATCACATTTTTGTACAGCAAGCATATTTTTAGTGGACTTGTGTACTTTTATAAGGCATTGTGTGTTTGTTTATAAGTAGATACACTATAAGTAGCTAAGTACTTGCCCAAGTTAACGGTCGAGTCGAGGAAGTCTTCCACGACCAGCGCTCTTATTGTGTAGAAATACGTGCGGAAATAAACCCAACACGACCAGCGCTCTTATTGTGTAGAAATACGTGCGGAAATAAACCCAAACACGACCAGCGCTTCTTAATTGTGTAGAAACACGTGCGGAAATAAACCCAACACGACAGGCTCTTATGTGTAGAAATACGTGCGGAAATAAACTCAACACTACAAAGTTCACGTCTAGTATCTAAACACAGACAACACAAGTCTTAAGTCTTCCACGACCAGTGCTCTTATTGTGTAGAAACACGTGCGGAAATAAACCCACACGACCACCGCTCTTATTGTTGTAGAAATACGTGCGGAAATAAACTCAAACACTACAAAGTTCACGTCTAGTATCTAAACACAGACAACACAAGTCTTAAGTCTTCCACGACAGTGCTTCTTATTGTGTAGAACACGTGCGGAATAAACCCAAACACGACCAGCGCTCTTATTGCGTAGAAATATGTTGCGGAAATTAATTCAACGCTACAAAGTTCACGTCTAGTATTTATACACAGACAACACAAGTCTTAAGTCTTTTAAAAGTAGTGAATTTAACTAAATTTAAAGCTTTATTTCCCAATACGTGTATTTTTTCCCCTTTTACATATACATGTACATAGCAGGATTATTTTGCATTTTAACTTTCTGCATAGATATAATAAAATAATACATAAAGAATTGTTCATTCTTGAATATTTTTATATTTCATTTTTAACTTATTTATTTCGATGTTAAACATTTTAAAAGACAAATTAAAAATGCAACTCATCTAAGAATTGACAGCCAAAGAGTTGGACCTTCTTAATGCAGAGAAAGCAATATTACATCCTTAAATATGTTGTGTAAACAAGACTCAGGCCTTGTGTATGTTTACAAACAAAATTAATGAAATGCTGATTTTGTAATTAAAAGGCATCTAATTATATTAGCAGATATGAATTAAACTTTTTGATTTTCAAACTTTGTAAACAATAACATACCAGTAGGGATTTAGAGGGGTGGGGGGGGCAGGGGGCCCTGCCCTGCCTGCCTTTTGGTGATCAAACTTAATTATTATGTATAAGATATATAGCTAAGTAACTTTTAAAGCTCTAAACCCCCGAGAGTTTCCGGGGGCTTTGCCCCCTGGGCCCACGCTTTGACTTCATCCCAGACCTTGAGCTTATTGGCTCCTTTTTCAAACGAATCCCCCCGCCCCCTTTTCGACCAAATCCTGGATCCGCCACTGTATCATACTTCAGTCACTTCAAAATCTTACAGGTAATGAGCTTAAGAAGTTAAGAACATCTGTGATGCTTGATTGTGTGTGTGTGTGTGTGTGTGAATCTCCATACACCGTCTCTCTTCTCTCTCTCTCTCTCTCTCCTCTCTCTCTCTCTCTCTCTCTCTCTCTCTCTCTCTCTCTCTCTCTCTGCGTGTTAACAAGTTACTATAGTATATATCAATCTCCTTTGCTCCGGTGAATCCCACGGAGTCCTAAGTAATGTGTAACCCAGGCAAGCGTGAAATCAATTTTGACAACAGATTTACTGTCTGCAGGTATAGGGGGGTTCAACTTTTTATAATATCTTAATCTCTCTCTTTTTTTTTTTTTTTTGGTGGACTCCTCTTCTGAAAAAACAGCAAATAAAGCAACTCGCCGACCTTTAAATATTTCGTCTCGGAGAAATGACACCGTGCTTTTAACACCGCGGAATGATTCCCTACTTCTAATTTAATATATATCTATATATATCAGATAACATTCCATTAAACGATTTATTTCCGGGGGTGTTTAATCGAATTCACCACTTAAGACAATCAATTCTTCTAATTTAATATATATCTGATATATACTTAATATATAACAAAGCTTTCGACCTTCCGGGCTAACTTACTCCAGCATGCTAGAGGTTCACGGCGAGATAACTTTTACCGAGGCTCTAACTTGTTGGAGTAGGGCTAACTAAGATAGGAATGTATTGAGATATCTATAACTATACATTGAATGACTCTCCCCCGATCAGGAAATAATTACTTATTAATTAGTGTTTACATCTGGTGATGCACCTGTCGCAGTACGGTGTAATCAGGCGTGCAACAACACCTGAGTATTGTGTAATCCGTGTTTACCACGCGACATATTTGGGGTCGGGTTTGTTAATTTCGCTTCAGTACCTTACGAAACACTCAAAGCACACACACGCGACTCTACCACGTCCAGAACCGGTACACAAAGGGGGTGCAAAGGGTGCATTCAACCCCCCCCCCCCCCACTTCACCGTGGCGTAAATGCATACGATTTCAATTGATAAAAATATTTTTACCTCCAGACTACACACTGAAAAACAATATCGAGTCCTGATTTTTCATATTTTCATTCTGCCAAACACCTCGCCTAAAATCCCCCCTCCATAAAAGTCTTAGTACGGGCCTGCAAGTTCGATATGTTCATAGAAGATCTCAGAATAGCACATAGGCGGATTCAGCTTTCGTAACCAAAAGTTTCATTATGAATAGATATGCTAAATATTCCCATAAGATAACTTTAGAAGCCCCTAAACCCATGCAGGAGCTTCCGGGGGATTCGCCTCCCGGGCCCCCACTTGGGCTTCATCACACAGCTATTATAGTCTATTGGGTGCCTAGCTCTTTCAAAGGACCAGCCCCCCCCCCCTCCCCCCTGGTCGTCGAATCCTGGATCCGCCACTGCAGCATGTATGTACATACACTGGAAAGTAAAAGATCTCATCAGCCCTGTATAGAATACACAGTTATGGGTATCAATAGTAAGCATGCAAGGACCTCCGGACACACCAAGTGTGGGGGTCAGAAAGAATCCCATGTTGACTGGTCGCACTCACAGGCACTCTGATTATGTACGATGGAAAGTCCGTCCCCCCCCCCCCATCTCTCTTTTTTATCATAACGGTATATAGGGCCAACCACTAAAGCTTAGAAAAGGAGTGAAACGATTACAGATATAAATCGAAATATTTTAAAAAAAAAAAAAGGGGGGGGGGGGGTTCCACACATTTCGGAAAAATTATCGCCTAAAAAAATCAGTAATGTAAGATTTCATCTGTTCAAGTCTGTCTGTAAAAATGAAATTAAAGAAAATACATGTTGAAAAATCGAAAACGCCGAACGAAATGACAGAGACGGACAATGCTATTTTTAAATGTTGAGTTGATGATGACCAGCCCCACTTTTTCCTGCCAGATAACGGGAATGTTTAAAATGAACTTTCGCTAACCTCAGCATTAAAAGTAGATAAAACGAGGAGCACATATGTATATATTACTAATTTAAAAAATAAAATCGCCCCAAGCTTTCCAGACGCGAGTTCATGTCTAAACCTTCAAAATTGTGAATTTATGTTTCCCCAAGAAATGGTGATATTCTCTGTCTGTTAAATCATCAAGACGAGGATTGTCGTGAAGAAGGAATTAAAAAGTTTCCGAGCATTTTCTTGCAGAGGTTTCAATACATTCTTCTAAATTATGTGATAGTCAGATAAAAAGCTCTACAGAGCTTTGTGTAACTAAGTTGTGTTGATTGCATACATGCCAACTTTCCCGATTTTAGGCGGGATTCTCCCGATTTTACGCCTTGACAAACGCCATTCCCGCTTTCCCGATCGGGAAAGCAAAAAACCCCAGAAATCCCGATTTTGTAAAAATGTTTCCCGATTTACGACAACATTACCCGATTTGCAACATGATTTATAAATTCCGCGCCATTTCTTTGTGGCCAGCCAATCGAAATCGGGATCATGTCGCCATTATTGTTGACATGGAAAAACTGTAGATCTATCGGAAGTTGTATTGTAACTTTATTGGACAATTAATAGCATATCAATCGGGAAGATCGACTTTCAAATGGCAATTCTGTATACACAGACGTGAGTGAACCGACATACGATGATACTAGGCTACGTACATCAATCAAACAATTTGACACGCCGGAGCGAGAGATGTTCGGATAGAGGTACGTCATGCATCCAAAACTATAGTAATGCATTAAATAATTATAGGGGACCTAGTATTTAACAGAACTTGTGAAACGATATTCGAACAAAGTCTGTTAGCTTTTATAAAATTTACGTTGAATTAGACATTGGCAATTAGGCTTTTACACGGTAATTTGATGAATTTTTGTAATTATTTCAGATGTCATGGGGTGCAATGATTTGGTTCACGAAGTTTTGTAGCAGAGCAGAACGTTCCTTTTCTGGTTGCAAATTGTTCCATCAAGCTCTGCAAGTCCATGCCATGTTCACGTTTTGGTTTACAAACAGCAGATGCATGCGAGCTAGTGCTTTAAATATTTTTTTAAAAAGCTAAAGTTTAAATCTACTTCAGTTACATTACGCAACTTAAGTAATAACATTTGTGTATTCAACTTATTGCTGGGGATGTATTTACACTGTAAATTATCTTATTCTAATATGTTGTATACTTGAGAATTTGAATTTAATAAATATGCATATTTTTCAAGTATGTTTATTTATTATTGTATTTAGTTTTGTTGAAGTTAGGCAGAAAAAGAACTTGATGTTTTATTGATATATGATACATGTACAAAAATTAGATTTGCTATTGTCTTTGAAAAGATGTACATTGCATTCACGACAAAATGTCGCGATTTAGAGCTTTGAAAAAAAGTTGTCACGCGCAAAATCCCCATGGAGATTTTTCAAAAGTTGGCAGTATGTGATTGTTATATGTATACAATATCGAGTTTAAATTAAAATTTACTTGACTTGACCCGCTAGCAGCCTAAAGCGCCCCCAGACCCTCACCTTCGTCTTGTGCACCCCCTCCAGTGGAAATTCCTAATTACGGCCAGCATGATATGAACAACTGACCAATGGTGGTCTCAAGGGCAATAAAAACACATGGAAACATTTAATTAGGGACCTACGTATACATGTATAACAAAGTTTGTTGAATTAATACATTTGGATTGATTGTGAATGACAAATTAAAGGACAGGAGACTAGACCACATGATAACCAGGGGAGGTCACCTGGGTACAAGTACACCCTCCATTTTAAACCGAAAATGCTAAAAACTCTCACCTTCCAGGGAGCTTGTCCTCTGAACTCCCCCACCAAGACCCGCTGGGAGCTTAAAGTCCCCCCCCCCCCCCCAGACCCTATGAAAATGCTAAAAGCCTCTAAGCTCTCCTGGGGCCCCATATGGACTTCCTACCCGTCCTTGACCAGCTGATCGAGGGACACATACCCCTCGCCTAGGTCTTGTGCATCCCCCCCCCACCCCCATTGGAAATTCACTTGAATTGATATTATGTTCAAAACACGTACATCTGCCATTTGTTGTGGTATAAAGCCCCTACATGTTTGATAAAGTAGATCACAGAACTGCACAGAAGTCAATGCACAGTCTGCCTCCTAATGTTCAACATACAGGACATCTAGCTATCTCTGTGCTAATGATATACACAGACATACATCCATAATCTTAATCAGGATCAGCTCCTGCTAACACTCACACACGTTACTGTCCCTAGTAGCGAAATCCAGCGAGATCACCCAACATCGACCCCGCCGACCGCTCAACACCTTGGCCCTTTTAATTCCGACATTAAACCGCACACGGGGAGGAACGTAAACAGCAGGCACGTGACCGCTCCCCACATCTCGTGTCTTTCTCTGTTAATCCTAAGTCAGGTTTCTCCAGCGCTTAGACTTCGTCTCTTGACTCACGTTGTACGGATGGACCCGAAACCGAAAGTAGAGTGTTCCGGTGTTTCCGACCCCGTTACATATAGAGGTTCTACAATATATAGATCGAATGGTACTCAGTTACTTGTAGTTATCTAAATCACAATAAACACACAATCGCTAGAATGCCGGAAATCAGTGTTCACGATCGAGGCTGATCACGGTGTGTGAATCCGCCTCGTTTAAAATAAAGTCAACTCAACAACAGGTCATTGCTTGAACTGCGCCCAGTTTATTTTCACTATTCAACTGTGATGTCATCGGCCTTTACTCATAATGGTTAAATAGTTAGTTGGGGTCACGCGAACAGAACGCATATATGTACACAAAAAAAACTAACCTCGCCACCTCTACAACAAACACCTGGCTGTTCTACCTGTAGGATAACCGGGAAATCACTCGATTTATTTATAAATCAATTCTTGATAAAACCCTGAAAGTTTCAAGGGTCCCAATATTTACTACTTCTCTGCTGAGGCGCCTGTGGTATAATGATAGTAACAGTCTATGTTAATTCTAATAGACGTGCAGTGTGAATACACTCTAACTATAAAACGCTGGATGATAAAGTGCAATATGAGAATAAAACCTGGGTGAGATTTTACCACTTGTTGTCACGCTGAGGAATCTGCACCACATTCCTCGTGATCCCGGGCACGCGAGGCCCCCTTAATTCAAACAAACACCGCCCCCTCAACTAGCAACAAAAACTAGAGAAATCTCACTTACCTTTGTAGAGATAGTTTTAAAAACGCCCAATTTTAGTCCCTACTCTTTCAAAATGTTTAAATTCCTTGACGCGTTATGTTCTCTCTCGGCGGCGTGATCATATTTTAGCGATAGGAATGTCCAGCGAGGGGTTTTCTGATTTCGAGGACACCAATTTCAGGTGATATAGATATCATTTCATTAACTGAATCTTCAGATTTAATTACTTGTTAAGAGTTGATAGGGCGGACTTCCTCTAACTTATATATCCTATTGACTATTCTCAAAATCGACTAGAAATGTTGTCAGAAATCATTTGAAAATTCGTGAAATTTTTAAATGATGTAGTTAATATAAAAAAAATCCAGTATCAAATAATTGTCAATATTTGCTTTATGTTCACGGGAGTTTTTTGTTCTATTATTAATCAAATTCCGATGATAAATGCATTGACTGACTGACCTCTCCTCTCTCTTCTCTCTCTCATATATATACAATCATACGTCTCACTTACCCGAAGTACTTGCTAAATCCTATTTACGGCAAACTGCAATCAAACAAAAATACTAATAAACATCAAGCACATGCATGTCCTGGGCATAACACATCAATTAACCTCTACCTCGAGAGTACGAGAACGTTTTTCATGTGTCAAAACATGGCCTATCTCTTCTGTTTCTTTGTGTCTCTCTCTCTCCTCTCTCTATCTCTCTCTCTCTCTCTCTCTCTCCTCTTCTTCTTCCTCTCTGTCTCTTCTCTCTCTTCTCTCTCTCTCTCTCCTCTCTCTCTCTCTCTCTCTCTCTCTCTGCATTCAACGCATATGCTCGGGCAGTCGGTTATTTGTTTACATAGCGAATAAAACCACGCTTGGTATGATATATAGGCCATGATTTCGTGTATTTTGG
>CAJDSM010014883.1:11183-35539 GCA_903981925.1 Ostrea lurida
TTATTTATCAATTACCCACGAAATTAGGTCCTCACAAACCTGCAAAAGTTAGGTTACCCAGGCATTAAAATGATTCCACAGTATCATGGAAACTTACCAGTAACAGTAAGAACAATTAACATAAGTTTCATGTTGAAGGCGAGTAGATTTCTTCTCACTATGTGGCACTGTGAGTAATCGAGCCTTTTATACAGGTATTTTTGTGTTGAATATTAACCTGCAAGCCTTATCATCGGAGTTGTACAGTTATATATCGTGTAATAATTTGTCCTGCTTCGCCACCTCCACAATGCTAGTCACTGAAAACAATGGGATTGCACTCATTACAGCCTAGATGTATAATTATCATATAAGATTGCAGTAATCATACTTCACTAGGATACAACCATGTCTATGCAGGATAAATACAATAGGTTGATCATATATAACAAAGAAAACAAACACCTCCCCCTCCCCCAAAAAAAAACCCAAAACGAAAATAAAAACCTAATATCCTTGGCGTGCCCTACGATCAACTGGCGTAGAACATCACAGAAGGAATTAAAAGAGCTTGGAATCACCCGGGAAGGCATCAAAGTACTGACAAGAGATAGAGATAGAGATGGTTGGAGGTGTGTGGAGGTCTACTTACTTAATCCTCTTCGCGCCAACCGGCGCATAAAGTAATCCTAGGCGTGCATTGGCCCCGGCAGGTCTTATTTATCAGACCTACAACAGTGGGACATTTCTCATTCATGTTTTGTTTTATTAGCCGAGTTGCAACAGTTTGCACTCGGCTATTGGTTTGGTGATGGCGGGCGGGCGGGCGTCAACAATTAGGTTTCCGGACGATAACTCGAAAAGTTTACATCTGATTGAATTGAAACTTTGGAATTGTTACATATTCACACGAGAGAGAACCCTATTGATTTTCGGACAAAATCCGTCTCCAAGGTCAAGGTCACAGTGACCGAAAAACTTCGCCACAAATCTGAAAATGTATGAGGTTTCCGGACGTTAACTTCAAAAGTTTAAATTCTGATTGAATTGGAAACTTTGGGATATTGTTGCATATCATGTTGAGAGAAGAAACCCTATTGATTTTCGGACAAATCCGTCCAAGAGTCAAGGTCACAGTGACCGAAAAACTTCACCAAATATCTGAAAATATGAGGTTTTCGGACGTTAAACTTCAAAGTTTACATCTGATTGAATTGAAACTATAGGATATTGTTGCAAATCATGGTAGAGAGGAACCCTATTGATTTCGGACAAATCCGGTCCAAGGTCAAGGTCACATTGACCAAAAAAAACTTCACCAAAATCTGAAAATATGAAGGTTTCCGGACGTTAACTTCAAAAGTTTAAATCTGATGAATTGAACTTTGGGATATGGTTGCATATCATTGGAGAGAGAACCCTATTGATTTTTGACAAATCCGTCCAAGGTCAAGGTCACAGTGACCGAAAAAAACTTCACCAAAAAATCTGAAAATATTGAGGTTTCCGGACGTTAACTTCAAAAGTTTACATCTGATTGAATTGAAACTATAGGATATTGTTGCAGATCATATGAGAGAGAACCCTATTGAATTTCGGACAAATCCGTCCAAGGTCAAGGTCAAGTGACCAAAAACTTTACCAAAATCGAAAATATCAGGTTTCCGGACGGTACTCAAAAGTTATATCTGATTCAATTTAACTTTAGGATATTTTACACATCGAGTGAGAGAGAACCCTATTGATTTCGGAAAAATCGGCAAGGTCAGGTCATGCCAAAAACTGAAAATGATACAGGGTCCGACGTAACTCAAAAACTTCTGTAAAATAATCTGCATGTCAATTTATAATAACTTTATGATTGTGTTTTCGCCATCGACTGAGATAACCCATCCTCACAATACTAATACACCTTGATCGCTTTGATCCGCCTTCACTAGTTTCCACCAAAATCGTTGGTACCGGGACGCTCTTATTTCTTTCTGTTCGCAAGATCTTGATTTTTGAATATCTCAGAAATCCGTCAAAGGTCAAGGTCACAGTGACCAAAATACTTTTGAATTTTTTTTAGAAAATGAGGTTTCGAGCAATAACTCCAAAAGTTTACATCTGATCAATGAAACTTGGGATATTGTTACTCATCAAGTGAGTGAGAACCCTATTGATTTTCGGAAAAATCTGTCCAAGGCCTACAGGCCTCATGGCTCACCTGTACGGACGATTTAATATCAATATTCATAACTTTTACTCGTAAAAATTTGTTAAGACATGTATAACAAAATATTTGTTTTAGTTTTTGCTACAATCTATCTAACTGTATCAAGAATATAAGCCTGTGGGCCTCATGGCTCACCTGTACGAACAATTTAATGTTACTATTCATAACTCTTTAAATGAAAAAATTTTGTTCAAACATGTATTCATAAGTTGTTTAATTTTTGAGAGGTCTATCAAAACCGTATCATAAAGGCCTGCAGGCCTAATGGCTCACCTGTACAGATGATTTAGTGTTACGATGATAATTTTTTACTCGTTGATATTCTTGTTATTGAACATTTTGAACTATAGTGTTTTATATATAAATATGCCTAAGGGCCTGCATGGCTTACCTGCCCAGACAGAAAAACTTCAAAAATGTACCTGCAACTCGGCTATAGCATCTCTGATGCCTTCTGATTTTTTATTCAAGCTTGAAGGGACATACTGTATGTAGAAACGTTTTAACGTAAACACTTTAATTATCTTCCCGCAAACAAGTGTGGGGGGGGGGTTATTTAGGAATCACTCTGTCGAATTCACTCTGTCTGTCTGTCTGTCCGTCCGTCTGTCTGTTGTCTCGTGTCCGGGCCATAACTTCTTTGTTCTTTGAGGTAGGCATCCATACTAGGCACATGGGTGTATCACTATGAGACAAAGTGTCGGGTATATTTGATGACCTCTCTTTGACCTCAAGGTCAAAATTGTCAGTTTTTAATATTGAATTTTGTGCCTAACTTCTTTGATCTTGAGGTAGGCATACCATACTTGGCACATGGGTGTTTTCACTATGAGACGATGTGTTGGTATATTGATGACCTTGACCTTTGACCTCAATGTCAAATTATTAGTTTTTTAACATGAATTCGTGTCCGGGCCATAACTTTGTTCTTGCCATATGCATCCTGTATTTAGCACATGGATGCATCACCATGAGACGATGTGCATGTATTCTGTTTGTCTGGTCCGTCTGCGTGTGTTGATTTCGTGTCTAGGCCATAACTTTGTTCTTGACATATGCATACCATATCTAGCATATGGATGTATCAATATGAGAGGATGTATTGCATGATTACATTCATGACCTATATATGCACTTTGACCATATGACCTTGACTTTTGACCTCAAGGTCAAAGGTATAAGTTCTCTAACATGGATTATATTGGCATGTGAGTGTATCACATGAAAAGATGTGTCAATTACATTCATGATCTCTGATATAACCTTGACTTGATCTGAAGGTCAAACTTATAGGTTTTTAACATGCATTTGTATCCGGGCCATATCTTCTTTGTTCAAGCTTCCAGTGACACAAGTGAGCGTAAATGTGGGTGGCGGGGGTATCTTTTGTGAGATATACTCACAGTATTTCTAGTTTTTTTTCACCTTTAAAGTTTAAACGTTTCTACATACAGTATGTCGATACTTTTTAATGTAAACATTTTAATTTTTTGACCTTTAAAGTTTACAATATTATGCTAAAGTATTTTCAATATTTGGCAAAAATTTGAATGTCAGTTGTTGGTTTACTAGTGAAATACAGCACTCACAGTTCTTAGATACGTAAACAAGACTCGTGCTATGTTTTTGTTTACATAGAAATTGCTTGAAAATCATTTGTTGAGTTACAAGTGAGTTTCGGCACTTCCAGTTCTTTGCTTTGTAAACAAAGCTCGTGCCATGTTTTTGTTTACTTATATGCATGGGCCTTGTTTTCATATCAAAGAATTGTGAGCACTGCACCTCTCTTGTAACTCAACAACTCAGTGACATTAAAATGTTTCCTGACCATTAAAAATATCTTTGTTAAGCATTGTAAACATTAAACATGCAAATGTAAAATTTATCTCAAAACGTGTCCATGTCCCTTTAAAGTAGCATAATCTGTATCTTTACGAAAAATTAAATCTTTCGGATTTTTTTTTTCTTTGTATACATCTATTAAATTTATGCTTTCGTATGTAATTACAACACTGAAAGCCAAAAGAACAAAGCACTTGTTTCTAATTATCTTGATATTACCAACCTATGAAAACACAAAGTTGCCTGGAAGTGGCAATGCGCAGTACTGTATATTAGTTTTGCGATGTATACACATGGCCTTTTTCTCTTTTGACAATACTATACGTATTTAACAACATTAAGTTGTATGTGATTAATATATATATATATAATCATATATTTTTGCATTCACAGTTCAGAAATACGTCGAATAAACCTATTCACTACAAACATTTCAAGCGTGATTTGAATTCTACTTCCAATAAGGAGATCGCGTGTTCATGACGTCTAATCCCTCTTTTCTATTTATAGAACTGCGACGTTGTAGACACGCTGTCTTTTGAGGCTTATTCTCGCTTGTTGACCGCAGATTTCGTGATTCACATTTTTACCGTTTATATATTTTATTTTCTCAAAGAATCACAGTGCAAAAAATTCAAAGATACAGTATGCTACTTGAAGGGAACATGGACACGTTTTGAACAAAATAATTCTGAATTTGGATTGCCAATTTGATGTTTAAAATGTTGGATCAAGTTATTTCTAGTGGTCAGCAAAACTTTGAAAAGTCAGTTGGTGAGTTACAAGTAAGATATAGCACTCAAAAATATTCGCTATTGTAAACGAGGCCGAGCCTTGTTTATATTTAACAAAAAGATTGCTTCGTAGAAAATATCATGTTTAAAACAATATGAGATGTGAGAACCACTAGACGCTGTTTAATTGCGTTTTGGAAAATGAACTTCTAATTGAAAAATTAATGCTGGAAATGGAACGTTTAGTAGCGTATTCGACATTGTATGTAAGCAAATCATGGCTCGGGCCTTACAAAGAATTGTAAGTGCTGTATCTCACTTGGAAGTCAACAGATGACAATAACATTTTTGATGACCATTACAAATACCATTAGTCAAGCATCTGTAAACATAAAATGGTCATCTAATCTTTGAACATTTTTAGTTCACAAACGTGTCCATTGCCAATTAGATGAAACATTTTTGATGGATGTAATCAGAAAAGGAACTCCTAAAGGCGTTTAAATGCTAAACAACAAAACTAAAAACCAATACAATAAATGCAATTGCTGAAGTGCCTTCAGTGACCCTGTTTATAATAACCTTGAAAGGAATGTTCATAAAAATGCAATTAAATAACTCACACAACGTGGTTTGAACAATCAATGCATGACAGAAATAAGAGACTTCATGGCCTTAGACAGTTGATAAAACTGATGTAAGGCCTGACCTTACTTTTCATGTTGTTCTGTACTTAATTTGGCGTTACGGTCAATGACATGTTGTCGTGGTGTCCGGAACATATTTCCCGATAAGAAGAATCGAAAAATAACATGAAACGTTTGTTAATATACCGGTACTGCACATGTGGTCTGCGTTTCACTAACAATTAATATTTTGTACATGTTTTTCATAATATCTTATGATCATTGGTCTAATAGAGACCAGCATGATGCTGATGAAAACACACAGACGAATGAGGCAATGGCGAGATATCCAGATAGCACACAAAATGGAGACAACGAGCGTGAACGAAACCACTGAGGATGGTTTTAATTCCGTTTATGGCGTATATTGCACAGTCACCCAAACGGCGATGGGACATAGCTGATTTGGATGAACTACTGACCAACGACTGTTCAACTGACCTCCGAAAACGGAATCTATAAACCTTGGCAGTTTGCCATATGGTTCAATTTGCCTATGATCGTATACTTGGCCTTGTCTCGATTATGAACCAAAGAATCATTATGTCGCTTGACCCCAATGTGCAGTTCGTCTTTCACAGACTAGTATTCAGAAATTAATGTGTTACTCTATCACAAAATCTGTTTTGACAGTCGCCAAGTTCTAAAGACGAGAGGCACGTCTCAACAACTAGCACAGTGCATTGCACTCAGTGACTAATATGCGAGAGATAGAATACCATTCAGTGTGAGGACGACGTGTAACCCTCACCACTTGCGCTTGACTCTGTATATAGTTTTCGACATAAGTGTTTCTTGTGTCTTCTATCGTGAGCCGTGCAGGCTCGAAAGATTATAGCTTAACTCTCCTCCAAGTGCAACCTGAATCCTGCACTTCGCTTTTCGGAGTCTGTAAAGAACCGTTTATTTCGGTCCGCAAGCACAACGAATTTTATTGCGATATGTAGTTTTTTGATTTGTTTGTGGACTATGTATTACGTTTATTACTGTAGTTACTTTAGCTTTCAATAATTCTCATTCAATGGACTTTGCGTATTGAGTGACTACGTTCACAAAGATAATCGGCTAATTCTGATGGATTTCTTCTATTGCAGGCTTGCACCTCTATGCAAAGAGTTTCTTACGGACGCCGAAAGCCTGTCTCTAGCTACGTAAATGTATCGTCACATGGACATTACATGTTGGTACACGAATTGGTCTCATGCAACAGCATTTGAAGTGTACTGCTTGAGGTGTAACGTTCTCCGAACGAGGAAGAACATAAGGACGCCAACCATTGGCCCTGTAACCTGCCTTGCACTCACGTCTTTGAGAAGGAGGTCAATCCTTACTGTCCCACTCCTGCTGTGACACCGGGACCTTGTTTTGCGGTTTCATATCCCAGGAACGCCCTCGATTTATCGCCACTTGCGACGGAAGCAAAGGCACTGAGGTCTATCCTACCCCGACCCCACGATTCTCAATTAGAGTAATGCACTCTTTTGAGTTACAGTTTATTTACCTGAACAGAAAGACGGAAACAATGTTACCTCCTGATAGAAGGCGTGCCGTAGTGAATTTGAGTCAGTGTTTACAATTGGGGAATGCCAACCAGCATTGCCTAGTTAGAAGATGATGAAAGGGCTGGGATCGTGTAAAGGTAAAGTTGATTGACATATTTCTCGTATTTATTCCCCACCGAGAAGATTGCACTCATAATGGAGAGTCACCATGCCGGTAAGGCTACAACAAATTACGCCTAATCTTCGCACTCGGGGCGGGATCTATTCGTGCACATCTTGCTATACTAACCACGGGAGCTCGGTTTTTTTTGTCGGGGTCTCATCTGAAGACGCCCATGTTAGTCGGCCTCTTAACGACACCGCTCAAGGGGATCCGGGCGAGGCCTAATTCTAACTATAGCCGTAGCAACAACCCCCAAGTATTAACCTAGAAGAATGGTGTTTCATAAGCGCTTTTTCTGTAAAAGGTGCATTAAGCTGTGCTGATTATTACTTGTGATTCATTGGTGAAAACATACATTTTCTGAAGAAATGTACAATTTTTTTTCAATCTGAAATTGGTAATTTTTGTGTAGACCAATCTTCTTTAAGAATGAAACAACGACCGCTCACAAAGAGACATTGTAAATTTTTTAAATTTAAAAAAACATTTTGAAAGTCTAATCTTCTTAAATTAAAAATAAACATTCCGTTAGAATTTATTAAGAGTTCCAAAAGAGAAACAACATGATCGCGCAAAACTTCTATATATTTAAAATTAAATAAAAACATGTGTTAAATTTATTTGAAATAGAGAAAAGAACACATTGAGGTGAACTTTCCTGGATTTTAGATTTAATTGAACAAAATTTTGAGGTAATTTAATTTAAAATTACAATACATATGTTGCTAAAAGGGTATAAGAATCACGTAAACAATAGAAAATATACGCAACTCGCATATTATCAGTATGTGGTATTCAGCGATCGGACCATCCTCATGTTAAGCTCACCTGCATATTGCTAACCTATTGACAAACATTGCTCATATTGTAATATAATGAGTCACAGTAAATAACGATTAGCACCAATTTGTATTAATTCTTCGCCGGATAATACCGACTATTTGCGCACTCCACTTCTGGCGAAGATCCAAGTGACGTTTCCGGCGCGCCGTTATCTGCTATTATATGGGTATTAAAATAATGCAATGGAACATATGACTAACAAGGGTGAGGTGTTTCTGGTGAGGGACCCAACATACGTACCAGAGGGATACAAATAGTATTTACCTATGAATACTTTATAATAGGGAAAAGTCCCTCTTAATAGACTACGTCAGACCTTATACCCAAGAAACCACTGCGCGGAGGGCCATTAGACAATAAAGCTACGTATATATGAAAGCTTCCTTGATATAGTGAGTAATAACGCATGAGGTCGCGACAAAGATTATCTATGGTAGCCCTCCGGGGGGTAAGTGGGCCCAAAAAGGGATCACAATAGTTAACATGCAATAAGTAGGATAATTCTGCAATTAAAACTAATCTGAAATCACATCGCGAACACAAACACTGGCTATTAAGTACACCATGAATGAGTCATAGTTGTCCTGATCATGGAGTCAGAGCTTAATTTGTTTTAGATAATGTCATCCCCCCCCCCCCCCCCCTGAGTTGGGTTGGGCCCACCAAATGGGATTAACGTTGCTACGAACTGCTCTCTTAGTGAAGCAAGTGCTCAGGTGAGCGATGTGGTCCATGGGCCTCTTGTTCGTTCATTTGATCTAAAGGGGGATGGACCAATTGAAATTGACAATTTTTTGTTGTAGAAATAAAAATCTCGTGAACAAGTGCATTGAAAATAATTTTTACTTCTGGGACATATTTTGTGGATACACAAGATCTGGCTCCCAAATGTGTGTTTGTCTTATTGGAGGTAAGACTACCAAGCTGTTTAAAAAGTATGTCAAAGCGTTGAACATTTCAATACATGTTATTGAATCGATAAATCAGTTTAGGGAATTTAAGTGCAAAGAAGAAAAAAACAGAAAACTTGAAACATAAACAGAGCTTGTGTCGTGTTTTTTAAATGAAAAGTTTAAATGTCTCAAATAAGTCTTTGCATCATTAATGAAATACAGGTTTGTTGCCATGTTTTAGAATACTATGATATTGTTCATTAAAAATCTACTTAATTTTTGTATCAAAATCATGTTGATGTGCCTTTCTTAAATCATGACCACAAACGGAACTTGACAGACAAAAACAAATAATTAATTTACGTTATTGCTTGTCAGAAAGGTGTTAAATCAGAAACAGGAATGAAGTTCTTAGTACATGTACTAGTAAGTGTGGACTAATATGAATTGCTGTGCAAGTTAGCTACTTTAATTTTGAGATAGTATCTTGATGACTGAACAGCTTTGATTTAATCTTTGTATTGTGGAAAATTTAAATGAGTAAATTAAATCCAATGTAGCATATGCATTGCTAATATAAATAATATACCACATCTTAAATAAAACACTGGCCAATATAGTATTATATACAGCCTTGAGAGGATTGGCTTAGGGTAGGGGTAAACCAAGGGGAGGGGTAAACCAAGGCTCTGGTATGCAGAAGTGAGAATAACATACATTGTATTAGAGTAGAATAGGTAACTGTCAGTATTTGCCTGTGCAGTCAGGATGTGATGCCGTTTCCTTATTTATCATGTTTGTTGTCAGAATTTTTCCTATCAACATTTATGTGGTTTTAAAGTTTATCTAGGATGATTACTTTTAAAACGAGATGCATAAAAATAGAATTACTGTTTAATTGCTCTAATGTTTACACATGGAATTTTAATACATAAATTATTTGAATAGTACATTTATCTGAAATAATTTTTATTAGTTGTAGTGTTTCAGTGTTCTTAAAATTGGATTCAACTGGTTAAAAATTCCTCGGACTGGTTAAGTTTTCAGTATATTTCAATTATTTGGATTGATTGTTTGGTACCACTAAAGTAAATTTCAAGAACTTNTGGTTAAAAATTCCTCGGACTGGTTAAGTTTCCAGTATATTTCATTATTTGGATTGATGAAAAATTTGAAATGTTTGGTACCACTAAAGTAGATTTCAAGAACTCTTGAGTTTGGTAAGGCCAAGGCATTGTAAGATGGTCAAAATTATTTGAATGCATTTGCAATACAGTGTACTCATTCAAATGTGTCGAAGAAAGTTGAATGATGTGGTTTTGTAGTATTCAACAGAACTAATACACAGTTATAAGAGTTCATCAGTATGATTAATTAATATAATTGATAAATTGTTCTACCACTTAGACTTGTACTATGGAGGAGAAGCTCTAACTGCAGAACAACCTCAGTCTTTCACTTGTCCATACTGTGGGAAGATGGGCTATACTGATGCCACATTACATGACCACGTCACAGCAGAACATGGGGAATCTTCAACAGAAGTGGTGGGTGTTACAGTACACAGTTAATGTCNATCTTCAACAGAAGTGGTGGGTGTTACAGTATACAGTTAATGTATATTACTGAGGGAGTCCACATTGTCAGGAATTGTTATTTGGCACAATTAATGCACAAAATATGTTAGGAATTTTATTTTGGACAAATCCCTAATGCCACTAAACATATGAACCAAATTTTGCACCTAACTGTGACTAATGCACCGAGTGCAACTTGTCCGCAACTCCTCCCTAAGATAACTTGCAGGATTTTAATGAAGATATATTCTACTGTCATTTATGTGATAGACTGTATTTTACTCAAAGTAGTTGCATAGCCTAAGCTTATGTGACAATATTTCTATCAGTCAAATGTGAAGTACGCCTATCAAAGAATAATGTATTAACCTGCAACATAAAACAATCATGTCAACAGATATTATGCAAATAATGGAAATTGTGAATATTGTGGAATTCTTTGTTACTTAACATGATGTGTTGGTTGATAGGCATAGAAATGTTTTAAGTGTACCAAATTACATTATTGGGGCCACATCTGGCGGGTGTCTAAATCCTACATGACTGTTCAATCTGACTTTAGATTTTGGAGAGCTCACAACACGCTTCTCTACCCACCAGACAACAATGTAGAGACTGCCAATCGCTCGCAGGTGGGAGTCAATCAAAAGTAATGTGACAAATTCAGCAAGTTCAGGGAGCTACGGACAGATATCCAGAATGACAAGCCCAGGCTAACGGTAGCAGTGCCACCAAGTCAAACTCTCCGTATTTGTTAGTCAGGTAAAACTATAGTACCATACATGTAATCTTTTAAGACAATACAGTGAGAGTTGGTCTCTTCCTATAAATTTTTGAATGGCATAATGCATTTATCCAGAATGGAATTTGTATTTTGATGTGAAGATACCATGAAGATTTACTATCATATTTTCTATCAAATTACAGGTTTTCAGGTGCATGGAAAATGGAGAAAACACTAGGTAAAAGTGCAGGTCAGGAGACCTATGATAGGAGCATCATTTGTGCACAGAATATTTGTTGTCAACACCTTACAGAGCAACTACACGTGTTAGAGAAGCATCATCTGTTTAACGGACGAGGGCTCCCCGATTTATCCTCCTCCCTAATATTTGAGGCCAGAGAGACGCATGTCACCATCAATAATTACCACACAGAACAAATTCCCACTACAAAGCCATCCCACCGGAGAAATTGTAGTTCTGAAACAACCAGTGGCCAAGGCACACAGCCGGGGTGGCGGGGCTGTTCACGGCTTCACCCGATGTCAAGCTCTCGCGGGGACGGTCTCTCAGGAAGGCCACCCCGGTCCGCAAGGTCATTAGTTCCACCACATTGATGAGGAGCCATCAGATGTTATATTCACACTCCGGGGGGTACCCATGTCTGCACTTACAGGAGCCAGCATGGGGTTCGGTTGTATACCCCACCTGTAGCCCCCTGCCTGGTCCGACCTCTGTCGCGGCGGGGAGAGAGAGACACTAGAAGAATCCAGCCATGCTGTCAAGAAACTGCATGGTTGTAAGCCAATGCAACGATCTCAAATTGGTCAGATCGCTAACCTCCCCTCATTGAGGGAAAGCAATGGACGGTCTGAATCATTCGATTTCATGAAGAACTTTATCCAAAAGACAAGGTATGTGTCTAGTATAAATGCAATATTTATTGCCTTTGTAAACTAAAGTTTTTCCTTAATTATCTTACCTATTAATTCATCGTCGAAAATTTTTTAGTGTAAATTGTCGCGATTTAATTCGACAAGTATTATACGCTAGTTGTGTGATGAACTGTTGTATAGTTAGCCCAAGTGGTGTTTACATTTCCCTTACAGTCGGTTTTGTTTTTCTTTAAATTGGTACACATTTCTTATATCTGAGAATTTATGCTTGTCCCGATATGTCGAGTTTGCCTCTCCGCGTGTGATAATAGTATGTTGCTATCCATTTATCCTACACGTAGAATCCCAGTACTACACTGCCATTCCAAACTTATATTTGTTTTTATCATAGTAGCCATAGAATAGAGAAACAATCGTAAGTGAGATCCTTGTGAAAACCCCGCAACCATCAGTTGTGACCTCTGCCAGAACTCTTTCATTATCAACTTACTCTTTTTCATTTTCTCACCTATTTTCTTGTACATTAAACTCAGGAAATATGTTTCTATACCGAGTCTGCTTACAGATTTTTAATACAGCTTGCGCCTTCTCATTCACTTTCTCAATAACTAGCATGAATATATGTACCATGAGCAATACACATACAACATGCATATCGGCTTGAACTACAGTGTTCTCCAGGTATTCTCATCAGAAGATACAGGGAATGGAGGAGCTGGTGACTTATGTAGCGACGAATCTGCACATTCACACCGCGGCTGCATTAAAATCTTACACAGGCAAGTCTACAACACCAACATCAAAACTTGATACAACTTCCATCATTCTTCAGAGTCTGTGCATTCCTTTTGATCAAAATCACAGCTCTCTTCATCGACGAAGCTTGTACCTAGCGACTATAATGCCGCAGAAACCAACTACGTATCAGCTAGATACCTTTTCCAGTCGCTTTAATTGTTGTACAACTCTGCTACACGCTTATAGTTTTACCGAATGAGAAATTTCCCTAAGACTAATATCTAGTTTTTTGACTTGCAATAATAACAATACACTCAAAGTACATCATTGAATCAAGTGGTACAACATTGACACAATCACTCACCACGTGTATGCTGTCCGTACAGTGCAGAATTGTACACGACTCGACGTACTACTCAATATGTATTGTTCTTGATTATTCATATTAACTCAATAGACCCCAGCACACATTGTCTCCAAGTTGATGTAATATACTGTGGGAGAATAACAAAGAACCTTCAAAATTTCATCATCTGTACAAGATACTTAGTCGCCCTGCAGCCATTCAGCAAGAACACCAACCAACTATTCGCATCGGTACTGTGTATATGCTGTCGGTAGGCTCAACCTGTGGCCTGTCATTCGTAATCTGTGACTTGCTATGTTTGTAATGATCTCATACAAAATGCGGAGAAACAGTTATATCGTACCTCCTATTAAAACCCATGTTGTTGGCTTACTATACTCGACGATCTGATCCAACGCTTGTCCAACAACCGAGTCGTTGTTTTACTACGATACACCCAAAAGAAACGGGAAATGTTACAATGTACTCCACTCATATTATAAACCCAAGAATAAGGTGAAACAGAAATAGTGTATCAGAGCTTGCGATACACTTAGAAATAGACAGCTAAAGTTTAACAAATGGTTTACCGGAATGTGCCGAAAAAGTAACAGTTGTACGTAAATACATGTACACTGATGCGTAGGAAATGTAACAAGTGTATGTAATACGTACTCCAAAGGAATAGGAAAAGTAAATCAGACATTGAAATCAAGCTGTGTGAATACAACAGCTACATCAGCAGAAGTAACATGGATGGCCGTGAAAAAACATGCTCTCAAATCGTGTATCATTTTCCAAAATAATTTGCTAAACTTGTTCCATATCATGATAAGAAGTTTATCTACAGAGCACAGACCTTTATCTTTTTTTTCGTTAATGAAAAATTGGCCAATCAGGAATCTGCTGCGGTTTTTCGTAGAATGATTGCATGTGTCTTGCATTGGGGAAATAGCTATGGTACCCAGTGAGCACGAGAATCTTTCCCCTGATTTCCGTGTGTCTGGGTCAATAGTCACGTTATGTAATAAGTGAGTGGAAGCTTCATTTGAAATCGAATAAATTCCTAATTAAAATTATCATGGTTCTTAGATTTTTTAGAGGTGAATTATGAAATGCCTCTAGAAAGAATCATAGTATATTCCAGACACTTCCATAGCTATTGCTTTTATACATCGGGTGCCAGCCAATGATATTATTGACACTGCTTAGAAGCAAACTTGGCAGTTACAGTTTGATACCTTAAGATATCCCCCTGCCCCAAAAATTGCTGCAAACAAATTTGAAGACGAATTGAAAGGGTAGAGTATATCAAGATGTTAGAAATGTTTCAATGTTGATTGATGACTTGCAAGAATGCTTAATTGACGAAAATTAAAAGACAACAATACTTCCGTGCATTAAGGAAAAAGATGGAGAAAATCATTCAAAGTCGCTGCATAATGACCATGCAATGTTAAATTGTCTGGAATATGACATAGTCTATAGAAATAATGTCTGTTAATATGGCTGAGAGTGCCATGTAGGAAAGTGTAGATCCCATACACTTTACACTAAGGACACAATCGCAACCCCGATGCGGCCACATCCGCGTCGACCTCGTAACCCTCAATCGAGCACAAGTCAAGGTTGCTCCAGTTTATCTGCAGATCGTCCAATCGTAAAATAACACTATACACTCATCTACAGTACGCTCTACCCCATTTTACGGCTTCCCAACAAGCTCAACAAGCTGAATGTCATGACGTAACCTCAACTAATGAATCATATATACGACACAGACCAATGACACTTCGACACCAATGACATGCTGTTTTTTATCATCGCGTTGTTTAAAGAAACAAATGCACTATCATCTAGTACTTTGACGCATCTTGCCTTCTTACAGCAGTTAACTATTCCTGGCACATATATCCTCTATTACACCGGTACTTTGTCACGTCAGCAGCAATGGACGGCGGCTTCTTCACAATTTACTGATTAAATCAACCACCCCATCCGTTAAGGGTTTTTGTACCAATCACGTCCAACACACTAGCCTTATTTTCTTCCGCTTCATAGCTTTCCCCCATGCATTAGACTATATCCCATTCAATAAGTACTACATGTAGTGCCTATTCCTCCAATTATGATCACATCCATGCAGCAAACACGTCACCAATATCCATTCTTTCGTGTGCATCTATACCAGACGTACCTCTTATCTACCAAACTAAGTAAGACGACACCGAGCAAGCGTGCTGACAACGTACGTTGTACTATCTCATTTCTACCTCAACACAGAACCTTAACATTATGAACACATCCCTAGACCATAAGCTCAAACATTTTTGAGTTCAAGGTGTCAGCAAAGAGCTATGAAAAAAGACTGTCCCCGCCATTGCATATCATAGAAAAGGTCCTAGCTGGTAATATTTTTTACAAAACTATGTAAACAGCCCTGAGGTTTTTATAGTCACGAAACGGTGAACCGATTTACTTTCCACTAAATCTATCACAAAATCATGGTCTCTCCAACATCCTATACTGCCGACGCCCTTAACTGCTGCCACCTACCCCAACTTCGAGCACGCTCGAGTATCCTTATAGCACCATAACAGTACCGATTTCGCGTCGCATCGCATCTCTCGTAAGTAATGACCGCAGCGGGTTTTCTTGCTCAGCAAGCGACCATTAAACTTTTTCTGGACAGCAGTAGTATTCTATTCGAGAATCGAAAATTTTTCAAATGAACCAGCACTGGATCGGTGGCCTAAGTTGCGGTTCCGTCGGACTGTCTCCGACCGAGAGGTGTGACTGCACTCGCAATACTGGCCGTGATCAAAGCGGCCGAGTTGTTGTCCTTGGGAAAGGCACTTTTCACAACGAATTTTCCTCACTCCACTCAAGGTAATATACAGAGAGATCGGGCTACAGTCTCTCTCTCTCACTATTCACCTCCTGTCATCTCCGCTATCTGCGTAGTTAGTCTAGTGTGGCGACGACGAGGTCACTTGTCAGCTCCCCTCGAATTCTTCCACACATCCTTTGACAGACTGCCAGTCATCAGTGAATAGTGGCGAAAAAACTATGCTGTCCGGGCCTCAACAAACTGCACTCTCTCAGCGGCAGCAAGGAAGCTAGTCTCACAACCCTGGTAACCCACCCAGCGGCCCCACCTCCGCGCTTGCCACCAGGACCAGGGCAATTCGTACGAACTCCCACTACACAACCCATCTTCTGTTTGGTCGACGTTAGTCGCACGCTGCATTCCCTGCACACCAGGCCTACCCCATCACGCACCAATAGAACTACGGCCACCTGCTGATAGTCCAGCTGTATCTTCGCTCAATATTATAAAATATTTGTTTCGCCAACACCTCATCAAAGACTACTTCACATTCGATTCCCAGTGATTAAAATCTTCTTACGAATCTTACATGACACTAAGCTAACGCGTCCATACATTTATATACACTATACAAGATACTCTTGATAGCCATACCATATGACATAGTTATGTCGTACCCGCAGAATCTCACACTAGAGACCCTCTTCGGACCCCATACTGGTACCACGATAGGTCACGGTCTACCATAGTCACTCACGCCTGCTACGAACATCATAAGCACAGGACAGCAGATCGAAACAGTTGACGGATAATACATACCGTTAATGTAACTCATAGATACATAAAATCTCATTTTAAAACGCGCCTTTAAACACAAATCCTCAGGGATCCTTTCACCATATTTGTAACAACACCACAACATTATCTATACGAGCGTCACGACCGCGTGTAATTCACTGCTAATACTCTTATCCTGACAACTACATGTAGGCGATCGACACTAATCTCATTTCCTAATCTTCCATACAGCCTTAGGTCGCGACGCTCTTGTGATAATCCCACTACCACACTAACCAAACGCAGAATATCTCTGAAGTCCTCCATATCCGAGGCAGAGACCGACCTACTTCCACTCACTCTACCGTTGCGTCCATCTAAGATACTACCCCATCCTTCTTCCTGCCCATCCTTCATCATCTCCAGACTCATGCGAATCTAGTATCAGCACGCATCACGCACTATCGATTATATCATATCTAGTCGACAACACCCTTGCTAACAACCCTTTCTGTACAGAGCCTTAGCTTGCGTCCTTATGACCAGTGGTCTCCATGCCATACCGCATCATGTACATACTGGCATATCTCTAAGTAGCTACTCTAACATCATGTAACCTCAAAAGACCATACCTCTACTGAAAGTATTTCTATTGCCAGACATATTTTCCTCACCTTTAGCAAACATATATCCTCCTAATTAGGTTGGTCATTCGAACACCTACGGCACCTGGATTCTTCTTTCTTGCTTCGTGAATATCACCACCACCATGCCACAAGCGAGTACTATAGCGTCTGTATTCGCTGCAAGCGCAACTGTGCCTCCTACTCCACTTATGTCTATTATGCAATATACATCAGTTTTATTTGTAACGCATTTGACTACGTTCCATCGGCAGCTATCACTCCCCTTTGTAGAGCGGCCCTCCCTGATTGAGACTCTCCTCAATCGAGGCGGCTTGCCTGCAAAGTGTACTCTATTCACATTACTGGATCACATGCTATAGACCGAGAACCCAACGCCGTGCCACTGCCTGCGCAACGATCGGCTTAACCGGGACCAGATCTCCACCGATTCCGCGCAAACCACACAACTGAGGCACTATATCACTGTCGCAACCGCGCCAGGCGTATTAGTGGCCCACTTGACCCTGCCTCTCTTGTGGCTCATTGGCTAAGTCAAAGAGCTCACTGCCTTTTCAACCTGTTTGACCTACTTGAGCACTCTCCAGCCATCTACTCTAACACGCGAAACAATATCTGATAGTTGTGCAGTCACTATCATAATTCCAAACAACAAACTAAACACACAGAACTCTTGAACCACTTCACAGTACGATAACTGCCAAGGCTCCGACTTCCTTCTGCAATCATTCTTTCTCCCAATCTCTATTCCTAACTGCTCACGAAAATATCATCGAATTCATCCTTCTACTCCTGTCCTCATCGGCCGAGACACAACTTCCCGAGTCATTTTCTGCGGTGTGCCTCTATTAATTTCTATTCTTGTCAATCTAACAATACAAAGTCTTTTCTGCAAACTCATGCCTCAGTTTTGTACGAATGCAACCAGAACTCTGCAAGCCCATTATTAATGCCATAAACATTTCTTGATGACACTCACCCATTCCAATTCTCTTCGAGAGAATTCCTTGGTCGCCCTTGCCCGACAATAGCAACTAATTATTACCGGCCTTGAGCCGGCCGAGAGGGGCGAATATCTCCTAATGTATCAACAGTTAAACTGCCAAGTCTTGCTTCTAAGAGGCCTGCTTCAAAATATCATTGCTTGGCACCCCGATGTATAAAAGCAATAGCTATGAAGTGTCGGAATTTAATTTGATTCCTTTCATAGGCATTTCATAATTCACCTCTAAAAATCTAATAAACACAATGATAATTTTACATTAGAATTATTCCATTTCAAATGAACTTCTCACTCACTTACTTACATAACGTACTATTGACCAGACACAAGATTTGTGCTCCACTGCTTACCATTACTATTCCCCAATGCAGACAACATGCAATCATTCTACAAAAAGCCGAAACAGATTCCTGATGGCAATTTTCATTAAAAAAAAAAAAAAGAAAAGGTCTGTGCTCTGTAGATACTTATCTTATCAGATAGGAACAGTTTAGAATTATTTGGGATAAGATCAACCCACGAGTTTTGAACCATGGTTTTCACCCATCATTACTTCTGCTGATGTAGCTGTGTAATCACACTAGCTTATTTTCAATGTCTGATTACTTTTCCCTATTCCTTGGATATATACATACCTTACATTTCCCTACGCATCAGTGTACATGTATTACGTACAAACTGTACCTTTTCGCACTATCCCGTACATTTGTTTACTTTGCTGTATTCTCTAAGTGTACGCCTCTGTACACTATTTCCTGTTTCCCCTATTCCTTGGTTTATGAGAGTGGATACTTTGGTAACATTCCCCTTTCTTTGGTTGTACGGATAACATACACTCGGTTGTTGAACAAAGCGTGTCAATGTGAATAAGTAAGCAACAACATGGGTTATAGGTACCAATAATGTCTCCAGTTTTGTATACGAATCATTACAAAACATCTAGCAAATCAATTATTACAAATCAAGGCAACAGTGACGACACAGCACATATACATGTACATGGCATATTTGTGTTTTGCTGACTCAAACTAGATCTTGTACAGATGATGATTTTGATGTTTTTTCTCCCACAGCATAATTTTTACATCAACTTGAAACATTTCTACAGGGGTCTTTTATATAATATTCAAAAACAACATTTGATAGATCATCTTCTCTGCTTACACATACAGTGTGTGATTTCATTTGACACTTGCAATGATGTACTTTATGATTTATATATGCCTTTATCAAAGAAAACATATAATAGGAAGGAAATTCATATCATTCAAACATTAAACTGTGCAAGTAGTACAAATACACCAAAAGTATTAAGCCTTATACGCCCGCTTATTTTGCCAAATATCAGGGAAATCAACCTTCGGAAAAACTTTTTGAAAAAATGCACAAATCATAATGGACTGGGTTATCAGTTTTTTTTACTTGCATTTGCATTCCCCGTTTCAACCCAATACCAACCCATCCCCTGTATCTTCTATGTAACATATGGAAACAATATTCAAGCAATACATGTTATGTTACTTCCGATGTACATAAATTATGCTTTGAAAAGAAGAAAAGGCAAATCTTATAAATCTACAGACTTCGTAAATCGATTTCCTAGTTTAATGTCAAAAATGAGAAATAAAAATTGAAAATAAAGTTCTGCAGAGCACATGATGGTTGGGGGTTTACAAATCTCGATACTGTCTCTTTCTTGCTATCTTGAAAAAACAATCAAGTTGGAATGGCCGTTAGTACTGGATCCGACGGTAGCATAAAGGATAGCACATCGATATAGCACAGCGGGGAAGGCAAACTCAATATCGGGGAACAAGATAGAAATTCTATGATATAAGAAATTTACACGATTAAGAAAAAAAACCCACTGGTAGCAAATGAAACACCACTTGCTACTATAAACAATTCATAACACAATTAGCGATATTAAATACAAGCTTGAGCTCTCAGGAGAGTGATACAACTCTCCTTGTCTCGACCTCTCCCCAATAAACACGTAAAAAATTTTCCCTATGAGATAATAGTCAAGAAAAACAAGAAAACTTTAGTTACAAGCAATAAATATATATTTATACTAACACAATCCATTAGTCTTGGATAAAGTTCTTTGAATAATGTCAGCCTCCATTGCTTTCCCTCAATGAGGAGGAGTCGCGATCTGATTTGAATGTTGGCATTGGCTTAAACACGTTTCTTGACAGCAGCTTGATTCATTCTGTGTCTCTTCTCTCTCCCCCCGGACAGAGTCGACCAGGCAGGGGGACAGGTTACCCGACCCCATTGCTGGCTCCTGCTTAATGCAGACATTGGTTACCCCGCCGGGTGGAATCTATGACATTGATACTCTCCATTGTGGGAACTATACCTTGCCGTACCGGGGTGGCTCCTAGAGATGACCCCCGCGATAGCTTGACATCCGGTGAACCGTGACCACCCCCGCACCCACCGGCTGTGGTCTTGGCCACTGGGTTTAGAACTACCATTTCTCCGGTGGAGATGGCTTGGTAGTGGAACTTTGTTCTGTGTAACATTTGATGGTTAACGATGCTACATCTTCTGGCCTCAACTATTAGGGGAGATAATCGGGGAGCCTTCGTCCTCTAACAGACTGATGCTTCCTCTAACACGTGTAGTTTGCTCGGTCAGTGTGACAGACAGAAAGTTCTTGCACAAATATCTCCTATCATAGGTCTCCTGCACCTGCACTTTTTACTAGTGGTTTTCATCATTTTCCATGCCACGCTACGAAGAGATTTAATATCGTGTGTCAAGTAATTTCCGACGTCGATATGTTACTCTGGAGTACCAAATCTCATACGTGTAGCATGCGGTATTCACATTCAAATACAAATTCGTCATTCTGGGATAAATGCATTATCCATTTCAAAGAAGTTTAAGAAGGGACCAAACTCTTACACTTATTTCTTTAAAAAGATACATGTATGTACTATAGTTTTACTACTGACTAACAAATACGGAAGTTTGACTTGGTGGCACTGCTACCGTTTAGGCCTGGGCTGTCCAATTTGGATATCTGTCGAGCTCCCTGATTGCTTGATTTGTCACATTACTTTATTGGACTCCAGCCTAGGCGACATTTGCAAAGTCTCTCCAATTTGGTGTCTGTTAGGTAGAGAAGCAGTGTTGTGAGCTCTCCAAAACTAAAGTCAGAATTGAAAGTCATGTAGGATTTACACCCGCCAGATTGTGGCCCCAACATGTAATTTGTACACTTAAAACTCCCATTTCTAGCTCAAATTCCACACATCCATGTTAATAAAACAATATGAAGCCACAATATTCACAATTTCCCATTATTTGCAAATATCTGTGCTGATCATGTTTTGATGTTGCAGGTGAATACATTTTTCTTTGATAGGCGTAACTTCACATTTACTGATAGAAATATGTCACATAAACTTTAGCATATCAACTCTTTGAGTAAAAATACATCATATCTAAATGACAGTAAATATAAGTTTCATTAACATTCCTGCAAGTTTATTAGGAGGAGTTGCGGACAATGCACTCGGCATTTCACATTGGTGAAAATTTGTTCATATTTTGTGCATTCATTGTCCAAAAACAGAAAATTCCAACATATTTTGTGAAATTAATTGTCCAAATAAAATTCCTGGACAGATGTGCACATCTCATATTATGTAAAATAACACTCCACAAAGTTTATAAAATCCTGCAAGTCATTTAGGAGGAATTGTGGGCAACGCCACTGATGCCATACATGGTTGAAAAATGCCCAAGTCCAATGTTCAATCTTCTACAGTAAATTGTCAAAGATAAAATTCCTGGAGCAATGATTGCACATCTCATTATGTATCTAAAAACACCAACCCTAAGTTTCAATTAAAATCCTGCAAGTATTTAGGAGGAGTACGGACAACGCAATTATGGGCATACATTGGTGAAAAATAAGTCCAAACGCTCATTATTTTCTACATATATGTACCAGAAATAAATTTTCTGACAATGAACATCTCCATTATTGTTAATTCTATAATTCCACAAAGTTCATTAAACCCTTATGAGCCATTTAGGAGGAGTTTGGACAAGATGTTTCGGACAAGACAGACTGACAGGGTGAAACCTATATATCCCCCAAATTTCGTTTGCAGTGTATAACTAATTTATTCTTAAAACCATTTACTATGTACATGGTTAATAGTGTAGAGCCATTTCCTTTTCATTAGGACATAACATATTTGCTCTGATTAGAATGTACCATACCTTGTGGATTGCAGTTGCATCTCCAGCGCTGTAATTGTGATGAACGTTCTGAGCTGCCGCACAGCCCGACTTTCGAAACACTGGAGAGTTAGACAAAACTCTGCGATCTTGGATCCATGTATCACCGTCCCGGGACAGGCCAGACCAGTGCGACCCGCCCGAGGAAAACAGTGCTATGTGGCCTCCTCGTCCTTGTGCCGCTGACACCCACGTTTCCGTGGCGTCGGGATTCTGCGAACCATGTCTGATTCGTGCTGGGTTCATCGAAAGCAGTTAAAAAGAAAATTCTTCACAAAACGATGTTGTAAAAACTAATTTAAAATGATGTGTAAAAGACCATAATATATAGCATTGTCTAAATTTCATCTTAGCCACAATGAAAATTTTGCCTATGTAGTTTTATGATATTCAGGCTAATGATTTCTACTACAAGTATTACTATTTTTTGGTTAGAAAACACTGATGTATGCCAAGCCAAAATGCCTTATGATCTCTGACTCTTTGATCTGAAATCAATGAGCATCATCTAACTACTCATGATCAACCACCTAAATGTGAAGAATGATGTAAATTAAATGTGAAGAATTATGTAATGCCTTTCCAAAAATGTTGAAGAATGATGTTAATCTCCAAGAATTTGAAGAATAATGAAATCTCCTAAAATGTGAAGAATGCGTACAGTTAGACCTCTTTAAATGTGATTTAACTTTGAAAGGATATGAATTCTCTTGGTGTTCTGTTGTGTATTGACAGGGTGTTCTGCAAAATCGTTCAGTCACACAATTTGATCTCCTCCTGTGAATGCCACAGAATGGGGACCAAACCTGTAATTAATGCTCAGCTCTTAATTCACCTGCTGTACAAGGATGAGTTTTAGAAGTTCATAAACAATGAAATTAAATTACATTGCAAATTGTTGTGAAGTTTAGTGCTCATAATCATGTAAATACTAGTCTGTTCAGTTTGCCCTGGCTGTATTATCCCCACTTCTGTGGTTAACTTTTTGATTTAATATTAACCCTCTACTGATTTTTCTACATATTAAACGTCACTTGATCTTTCTATCCTTTTATATCGATATTAATTTGCAGTATTCCCTGAAAATCACCATAAAAAAAGAAACTGATTCCTAACAATACAGACAACTTCCTGACAAAAAGGTGTGACATGCCTGATGAACTAACACACAACCTATTGGAGTATTCGGAACACTTAGCAATCTTCCTGTATATATGTATGAAGGAAAAGTTCAATACGTTCGAAGTAAGACAATGTGTCAAGTTTTTCAGCCCAAAAGTCATGATTAGCAATCATGTATTACGCTAACGCTATTGTTACGTCACGCTTTGTAAACGTTTGACGTATGTTAGTACACATGGCGTAACTCAACGGGCCAATATTTAGGACTAGTGAGTTAAGGAAAGTGAATGGAAATCTGTTAGCATGTGTAAACCCAAAGAAACTCGTTTACGTTCGTTGTCTGTGTTAGAAAACTTATATCACTCCGGAGGAAAAACAGAATATCAAATAGCGAGCGACAGGCAACGGATTTGAAAATTTTTATCTATATTTTCAATTTGTTATGCCTGTAAATAAAACATTAACGAATAGTCACTGAATGCAGTTAGCAAGATTCCAGTCCTCTCGGCCAGGGATATTTCTCTCGGCTAACGCCTCGGGAAATAGTTCTGGCTTCGGGAACTGGAAGTCTTGCTAAA
>CAJDSM010014887.1:10171-31177 GCA_903981925.1 Ostrea lurida
GAAATGGGATTCAAATAATCCCAATTATTTTATTCTGCTAACTTTCATTGACATTTCTATAATAGCAAATTATAGATAATTACATTTATTATCCCCTTGCAACTAGAGAATACAGCATGGCTTTTATGTGGTTGTGTGTGTCTGTATGTGTGTGTATTTGGAACCTTGTGAACAAAATAGAAGCAAGGGCATTCATCAGAGGATCATCAAACCTTCCATAAATGTTGTTCATGGACAGATGATTAACCCTTTTAATTTTCAAGGTTAAGGTCACTATTGCCTAAAAACCTTGTAAACAAGGTAGAAGCAAGGACATTCATCCGAGGATCATCAAATATTTCACTAGTATGGCTCATGGAGAAAGGACGAACCTTATTGATTTTCCAGGTCAAAGGTCAAGGTCACTATTGACTATTGCTTGAAAACCTTGTGAACAAGATAAAATCAAGGCTATTTATAAGAGGATAAAATAAAATTTCACAAATTTTGCTCATCAGACCCTGTTGATTTTCCAGGTCAAGGTCACCAATGACTGAATTATCTAAAAATCATGTGAGTAAAATAGAAGACACATCATTCATCAGAGGAGCATCAACCCTTCCACAAATGTTGCCCATGTGGAAAGGATTAACCCTATTGATTTTCAAGGTCAAAGGTCAAGGTCATTATTGATTATTGCTTAAAAACCCTTGAACAAAACAGAAGCAAGAGCATTCATCAGAGGATCAACAAACCTTCCACAAATTTTGCTCTTGGAGAGAGGGCGGACCCTGTTAAATTTTCAGATCAAGATATATAATGTCTGTTGCCTAAAAATCTTGTGAACAAGATAGAAGACATGTTGCAGAGGAGGGGGATGCCACTCTTGTGTTGCCTTGTATTAACATCATTTGTGTGGTTCTTTTGTTAAACAATTGTGAGATCTGTATGAAAAATGTTTATGTTAAAAAGTTTTAAAGTGTATTATAATATGCTACTATTTAATCATAGTAGCAATATGCAGACCCCTTCAATGGATGTGTACATCAGTGTTGTGGTTAACTTGGAATTTAGGGCCATGCTGGGGCCCCTACTTTTTAACTTTTACGGGCCCACATTGGAATCCAGGAGCCCACATTACGATAATACCCATTTTAAAAAATGTCCATCGCAGAAAATAAATGCAAATATTTTTCTAATGCCTCAAAATTCTTCTCTCTTTTTATATGTCGTCATGCTTTTTTACTAAACAAATGTTACCCCGCAGTTCAGTGGTATCTTTCAGCCAAGGTCTAATTTTACCATTTTGAGGGATAACATAAGGGATTTTTGGAAAAATAAGTACCTTCCGGTCAGCTTTTTTTTATTTTGGGGAACACGAGACACCATCATATAAATGCTAACCCATGGGTTCCGGCTGAGACTGCAAAAAACCTAGGTCTCGATCACGGCAGTGTGTGGCAGTGTGGTAAAGATTCCTTCCCTGTTTCAAAGCCCATGAGCGCCTAACAGGCCTAAATTTGCAGGCCCTTTCACGCAATGGTGACACACCACATGGTGAAATATTTCTCAAGCGGACGTAAACCGATATTACAATTCAATCAACCGATAAAATGCTACATTGACGTTTATTTGAACAAGACATAAAATTGAATCTTGGGTTAATACGGCGTTTCTCAAAAGCGGAAGAGTTAAATATATAAAAATGCAAAATGAACATGATCATTTCCGGGGGAGAAAAGTCCTCGCCAATGTGGGCGAAAGGATTTTCAATATCTAGTCGCCCACAGACAAATTTTTGCTGCATTGAGCGACGTGGCGATGTGGTTATCCACAACACTGTACATTAATGCAAAACCCTTCAATGGATGATTACATTAATTTGAAACAAACTACGCTGCTTTGCAATAATCTGCTGTAAAGTCTAAACTTTTAAAACTTTTTTTATTAGCACCATCAACATCCAAGAAGAGGAGATTTGCAGAAAAGCGTATGGTACAAGATGCAAGTGAAAACACTCCAGTAAAGAAAAATACCCGAAAAACATCCGGTAGGTCAGTCACCTCTCAATGATACTGTACATACTTATCTGGTCTTATTGATGAAAAATATTGAAGGTTAAGAAGGCATATGCATAATGTCAATTTCAAAAACGTATATACCGTAATTTGCCAAATATGAAACGCAGTTGTGCATTATACTTGTCCCCCCCCCCCCCCACCCACACACACACCCCACACAACACACTTTAGGCCTAGAAATTGGAGAAATAATGCAGTCATTGTGTATAATACGCAGCAGAAATTTTGACCATGCGGTGATCTCTTTATACTTTGCAGTAATTTTCACTGAACATTATTTAGATAACAATCGTCTTGACTTTGTACATCATGGTATACCCAGGTATAATCATGTTAATTTCAGCAGAGCATGAGATTTTGCAGCGTGAAAGTTTAAGCAGACTTGATATGTATAGAAGTGTTGTAAATAATTAGAGCTCTATCTGTAAAAACAATACTGAAAAGAAATGAAAAATTGATTCTGAAATTTTGTTGCATGAAGATGGGTAACATATGTCAATCATTAACTACAAAAGACACGTGGAAATCAAGGGCCGCATGTTAATTCAGGTCTCACTTTCAAGGTTTAGAATTAGTGTATGCTTCTTCATTCTCTTACAACTAGAAGACAAATTTTTTTTGTGTCATTTGAAAAAAAAAATTATGTGGTGTACATGTGTTAAAAATTACATACTGTAGAAGTTCCTTATCCTATTTGTAGCCCAAGCAAAGAGTCGAACATCGTATGTCACCATGTTTAACGAGGATGAAGAGGACACTGTTACAGGTATGGGGAGGTTTCTCATTGTATGATGTCCCGTTCGAGGATTTTTCACTTGTAGACAGTCATCAGCTGTAGGTGAAGTGACACAAAATTTGACTTTTGCATGGTGTTCAAAGCTGTAGCATTAGGGGTTGTGCCAACGCCTACTGCGACACATCATCGATAACCCATGGTCAGTTGCACTTCTTTTTCACGGTTGGTTGCACTTCTTTTATGGTTGGTTGCACTTCTTTTACCCATGGCCGGTTGCACTTCGTTTACCCTACGGTCGGTTTGCACTTCATTTACATGACCGGTTGCACTTCTTTTACCCATGACCGGTTGCACTTCTTTTACCCACGGTCGGCTGCACTTCTTTTACCCACGGTCGGTTGCACTTCTTTACCCATGGTTCGGTTGCACTTCTTTTACCCACAATCAGATGCACTTCCTTTACCTCTCATGGGAGGTAAAAGAAATGCAACCCATGATGGGTTTCCAACAATGACTGTGACACAGAACCTCACTTTTAATGCCAGGCACTTGGTCAGGGGTATATTTATGATAAATGTATCAGGTGTGGTGCTGGAATCTAAGCATGCACCCTGTTCACTAGGCTGCCATGATGAGGACTTGTTGTTGGTGAAGCCATTTGCTGTTGATATCTTCACTGGTGAAGTCTTTTTCATTGCCGACGTCTACCTGTGGTAATCTTCACCTGTGCAGTTTTCACTGGTTATAAACTTGGTAGCAGTCTTCATGGATATTTAGTAGCAAACTTAGAGGGAGAGTTATGGAGAGAGGTACCTTTCACCATTGCATGGGTTTAGTTTTCTTTACAAAAGGTCATATTTCACCACTCTTGGGTGTGCAACCCAACCCCCAACCCCCCTTTTTATGTAAAAGGTACATGTACTATCTTGGGTTACAACTTCTCCTCAGAGAATGTTCTGGATCTGTTGATAAGGAGACTATGGAATTATTGTATTAACCCACAGTAAAGCAGGTACAAGTTTGGTCTCTAGTCATCACCAGAAGTTCTCTACTGATCTACACAATATTTTGTTCCCAGAAATAGCAACTGACCGGGGAAGGACAGAAGACAGTTTGGATGATGCTGAGACTGAAGATCTTATTTTGGTAAGTTTGCAAGATTCTGGACCTCCTTGGTTCCAGCTACTGTACAGTTATATTTTTTTTTTGGTCACCTGAGTGAACTCAGGTGACCTTGTCCATCATCTGTTAACTATTGAACATTTTTACCTTCTTGATAACTACAATTCCAATTCTTTTCAACTTTGGTATAAAGCATCTTTGGGACAAGGGGCACATAAATTGTAAATATCAGGACTGTTGCACCCCTTGGGGGACGGGGAAATATCTGCCAAAAAGTTACCGATTTTCAAAAATCTTCTTACAACTGCATATCTGAGAGAAGCTAAATGCATAGTAAGCTAGAGCTAGAACCAAAATGGTCTTTGATGAAATGTGTTAACAATTGATTTCCAAGTCTGACATTAAAAATGGGGGACACATGGGCCCCCTATCTTACCTCTCGCTTTACTAACATGCTGAATATGCTTTGACCTCCTTTTGTATTCTGTTTGGGACTTACGAGATTGATCACTGTTAGTTATCTTTGCCTTTTCTTGTAGAACTTGTGTAGAGCATATCAGCTGACCAAACGACAGGTGGTATACGTCCTGTATATTAGCAATGGAGATGTTAACAATACCCTGCAATGGCTGAGACGTAGTGGAGAGCGCAAAGGTAAGGCAAGAATTGTGTGGATAGTGCTGCATGTAACATGTATCTGCATTTAGCCTTTGGACTGTTTTGACTTAAATATACAGTTGAACTTCGTTATCTCGAACCCGATGGGACCAAGAAAAATGTTTGAGATATCCGTGAATTCGAGATATCGAGGGTAAAAGTACTAAGCAAATAGGTGGTTGGGACCTCCAAATCAGCTCGACATAACCATGGTATTTGAGATATCAGTGTTCCAGATATGTTCAACTGTTTTTTGCTTATATCAGGTTTGATTGATATCAAAGACTGATACTCATTTGTAATCCTCTTACTATTCATATATACATTTGTTAATTAATGTAAGATCAATAAAGTTATAATACAGTCAAACCTCGTTATCTCGAACCAAGAAAAAAGTTTGGGATATCCATGAATTCGAGATATTGAGGGTAAGAATACTAAGAAAATAGGGGGTTGGGACTTCTGAATCAGTTAGACATAACTATGGTATTCGAGATACCAGTGTTTGAGATATCGAAGTTCAACTGTATATTGCTTATATCAAGTTTGATTGATATCAAAGACTGATACTCATTTATAATCCTCTTACTATTCATATATACATCTGTTAATTAATGTAAGATCAATAAAGTTATAATAGTAAAGTATCAATAATCTTGAGGGTTCAATGTCCGACAAACAACCAAATTTGCATAGTTTTCAATCGAGACTCCTTGAAATATGATGAATGTTGATTCAAATCAATCATTATGTACATTGGTACTTTTAACACTCTGTATCTTTTCTATTGTGTGTTTACAAATTAAATTTTACGTAGGACCTTTTACTTTCAATATATGTAAAGTTAATTTGATGCCTCCTCCCCCCCCCAAAAAAAAGATAATGTAATGTAATCGATGTTGGATACGGGGAAAAAACAATAATTATGGAAACAGAACTTGAATTTAGATTTTTATCTGATATTGAATTTTTTATCTTCTAGCATGATTTAGGATGAGAATTTTTTTTATAATGTTTATCACGTTGGTTTGAATTAAATCTTATTCAGCAGAACACAAGGACTGTACTCTGGTAGTGATTCAGCATTTTATCGTAGTCACCCGAGAGTCAAAATTAATCCCGTATATATTGATCCATAGCACATTCAATTCTTTCACAGGTATTGCAAGTGTGAATTCATAAAAAAAAAAAGGAAAAAATTGCAGACACTTGCTGTCTACATTTAATTCTACACTGAATATATCTACAATAATCTTCACGTCAACACTCGCTATACATAAATACATTCATATCTACCATGTATAAACCTCCTATTTACACTAGTTATTATACCTTCAAAAAGCATCATATGAACACCAGTGAAAACATGTATTGTTCACTTATTTCAGTCAAAGATTTAAAAAAAAAAAAATGCAAGTTATGACATTATGGTATTGAAAAAGTATGTGTGTAGTAAAAAAAAAATGTGGTTATTTATAGGTAGATTAACATGGAATATAAAAGATGATGAAAAACTTGATGGTGATTTGAACGACTTGTTCAGGAAGTATGGCGAACCTGCCGTCCAGGAGCGCATTCTGTTCCTGGACCAGCTATAAAGAAATCGGAGGATCAATTGCTGGACCAGCTATAAGGAAATCGGAGGCAGGCTATCACTGATCTACACAAACTTGGGAGAAATTTTGTTGTTGTACAGAATCATTCAAGTATGACACCATTTAATGATATGTTGTGAAGTTGTAACCTTTGGAATTTTGAAGATGGTTTCATGAATGCTGTAATGTTGACATATTCCAATCATTTTTCATGTCTTTATAAAGGTAGTGTATTTGGTTGGAAAACTATAAATGCATTGCTATATGATTTTTGGAAAGTTTTTAAAGTATAGTATGTTAGCCATTTAATGTTTTTGCATGCCATCAATTTATTGTTTGGTAGATTACTTAGTTATTTTTTTTTTTCAAAAGTGGAAACTTTTAAAGCATTTACCATATGAGATTTATATAAACATGGTGTAATCCATATGGGCCAAATAAATTTAAACCAAACTGATGAAATGAGATTTTCTGATAGATGTTTCATTTTTTAATCACCTGTGCATCAGTAATGTTTTTAATTTTCAAATTGAACTATTTTCAACTTAATTTTCTCACAATTTGGGTTTAGTTTTTTGGTGAAATTTATAATTATGTGTATCCAATCCCCTTGTAGATATTCATAAAACAATACAATAAATTTTGTAGTTCCAGCTATATTCAAATTTTAGCAGTGGGGTTGGGGATCTATGTAAGAATTTCAAATGTAGTTAAATGAAAAGCTACAAGAAAAATTCCATTTTTTTGTGGCCCCCCCCCCCCAAAAAAAAAAAAACCAACATAGTATCTTGTTGATGTAGGAACAGCAGGAAGCAGGACATATAATACTTGGGCCAGGATAGAGCATGGACTGTCAATAGGGGCTCAGTTGAAATGGGTACAAAAATTTTCCTGTTAAGACAAGGAATTTTATTTTGGGAATATATATATCATTTAATTTTATTTCAGGTGATCACATAGCGCCGATTCTCATTGGTTAAAACACCTTTTAAGAATTGAGGTGATTTTTCGATTACGTACCTGAAAACAATTAAAGTCTAATGAACATTATTTTGTTGTTGTGAATATAAATTAAATGATAAGAAATAAATCTTATATTTTTTCGGGGTGATATAAGAAAGAATCTTACATTTTTTCGGGTGATGCTGGTATCACCGAATTTTAGACGGTAAAACTCATCAATGCGCGAAGCGCATTGATGAAAAGTTTTACCTCTAAAATCTCGGTGATAACCTGTATATCACCCAAAAAAATATAAGATTTATTTCTTATCATTTAATTTTATATTACAACAACAAATAATATGTTCATTAGACTTTAATTGTTGTTTCAGATACAGTATACAACTGATCGAAAAATCACCTCAATTCTTAAAAGGTGTTTTAACCAATGAGAATCGGCGCTAGGTGATCACGTGAAATAAAATAAAATAATATGCAGGTTATCACCGAGAATTTAGATGGTAAAACTTTTCATCAATGTGCTTCGCAAAGGGAAACAAACATCATTTTAAATAATATGCCATATTTTGATGAAGGATATATTTTTAACTGTTTATGTTAGTCTTGTGTGCAGCTCTCAAAACCCTAGAATTTTGAAAAGTTGAGTCGTTAGGGTGTGTATGCCCCTCCCTTCAGAATAATCTGAATAGCTTTGATAGTGAATGGGTTTTTTTCTCTCTCTCTTATTTACAAATTATGAAAATGCCTGCATCAATGTTTCACCCCTCCTATCCCCTGTGTTAGCTTGCACACGACGAAGTCCCGTATCTTTTAAATGAAATTATTTTTATTTGGAGAGTCTGTTAAAACTTTGTATGGTCTAGGAATTTGTGTTACACATAAAGTGTTGTGGATTTGGAAATCGTACAAGTGGTGGTAAATTGTACTTATTACCGGGGAAAGAAGTGTTAATGTTTTCATTCCTCAGATATGAATTGCTTTCAATGCATCTGTAATTTATTACTCATAATTGTAGGGTTTGAATGTATTTTAAAACAATGCTTCTTCATTTATAGTGTTGTACTGTAGATTTGGAAATTAACACGTTCGTTTTAATTTCGCTATGTTCATGTTTTATTATTTTCCGAGAAATTAAACTCACAGTGATTAATGCATTTAAAATGTTTCAATATTTTCATGATAGTAATTTTAAAAGTAGGTTTTCCTTTAATAACGTGAAATTGTGATTATGTCCTCAATATTAAAATACAATGTATCATGAAATCAGCATCATGGAATTAATTAAAGCAATTTGCAGTATTAAAGTAACTTGTGTTCAATGGTTTATTAATAGAATAGACTAAATTGTATTTTTCATTTGAATTAAAAGTAATTGCATTTGATATATATTATGAATATCCATGTATTAAATTCTTTTAAAGTGAAAAATGTGTTCAGCAAGCTTTGTCTGAAGTAGACTGTTTGGAGAAATTGCTCTTGCTACTGTAAATGAAAATGGTTTTTAGATTAAAAAAAGAAATAATGATAATTAGGTATTAAGGTATGGTACACTGATTATCATCTGTTGCCGTATTACAAGTCACATTTCTCAATTTTGCAGGAATGTTACAATGCCTTACATATAGAACTGGCTTGATACAGATTGTAAAGGTTGCTGCAGGGAAATTATTAGTATTCCTTATAAATGCAGGGTTTGATTGAACGTTAGGCACATGCAGTTGTCATTTTGTGCTTGGTTTAACTTGTGTGTGTGTGTGTGTTTTTTTTTTTATTGAACAGGCCATCAAGATTGAATAACCTTGTAATATTGTTTCTGTTCTAGGCCAAAGAGTACTTATTAGGCTATTGATTTGGAAAAAAGAAACCTGTGTATATATTAGATGACCTTGCAAAATATTATCACACACCATTATCATGGTATTGCACAAGACTATGACAAGAAAACCGACTTTCTGTTGATCAATCATGCCCATTCAATTCATCAATATAAAGTTACATAATAGTAGGGTCAAATTCCCATAATGATTGAATGCATAAACACAAAAAAATCCATATTGACATTAGACTCTGTCCTAGACAATGTTGGTGAGGAGAAGATTTTTTTTTTTTTCTTAATAGATATTGTGCCCCCGATATCGTACGAGTTTCAAGGGACCTTTTTAGATTAAAGTGCAATCGCATCTTCTTTTTTTTCCAGATTCTGCGGTCCATTTTCAACCAAACATCGTTATATCTGTGACCAACTTGTTGAAGTGGCATAAAGCAATTACTTTTATAGTACTTCAATTATTTAATGATCGAGTTACAAAATGCAAATTAATTCGTCTTATGACGTTTACATTTCTGTTGTTTTGGCCTATCTCTACAAATTGTAATGATGGTCATTTCTCTATGAATGCGCTGCAGTTGTAAACAACCCGCGTATGAATACAGATAAATATTGTACGTCTGTTTTAATGACTGGGAATTATAACGGAAATCAAATTTGAGTGTAAATATAAGGTAGTTAATAGTAGACTAAGTTTGTTTAACGCCCCGTCAAGAAATTGTACTCATTGAGACGTCACCAGTTGTAGAATTTAGACGTGCACGCTTAGCACACAGAACGTAGCAGGGATGGTGCTCTAACTTGACAACGCCTGCCGCGACACGTGATATCCGTTTTTAAGGTCTTATCCAAAAGACCCGTAATTCTCGTACTTCTCCTTTAAACTTGGCTGCAGAACTGTAGCTCTCTGAAAAAAATATTGGACAGATCTCGTCCCAACATTTTTTTCAGAGATCAGCTACAGTTCTGCAGCTACTCAGTTAAACTCATTCATTACTTTCCAAATGAAAGTTGAATACTAGTAAACAGCAACACATTGTGTGGAATTAGCAACGACACGCGGAAGCTATTTGTACATAATGTATATCGTGAAGTTGGATTTAATTTTAAAATCATTCCATAAAATTTAACTTTTGTTACACCTAAACTGGTATTTAATAACACTATTTATCACATGTTTACTCCTTTATCATTCCCGTGGATATCAACTCATAACATAAATTCTAGTTATTACACTGTGTTTTCCTACGCCGACTGGTCGATTGTAGACGTCACAAAAACGTACGTAAATTTACGTCCGCTTGGTTTCAAAATAGCCGTCTTTCCGACAGTACTAGATAGCAAAACAGTGGGTAACATTAAAGGAATGAAATATTAAAGGCCCACATAGAAATTAAATTGTCTGGTTCTCGGGAAATTGATTTTTGAAAAAGTGGGTAGGTAGGTAAGGTAGGTGTTTTTATTTTAAATCAAACGATCATAAAACCTGAAAATGATTCAACATATTTACGAAATGTAATTTTGAAAAGGGCAAAACTTGTATGCACAGATGACTCAGTAAATAAAACTGTTGACTAAATAAATGTTTGTTGGGTATAGGTACAGTAAGAGTGACTCACAAATTCAATACTCTGATTCCCCACCTAAAAGTGATGAATAAGAAAATATCCTTTGGCATTATTTATGTCTAATATTTCCCCAATTATACGAGTATTTCATTGTATTAAATAGACCAGTCCATAATTTTAAATTGTTATTCATAAATCTGAATGAACATAACATTGAAACGAGTAAACCATATGTTGAGGACTGGAATTTTCTCTTTCTTTAAAAATATATTTTCAAATTTAATTGCACGCCTTTAATGAGAAATACTAACAACCAATGATTTCCTTCCAAGATAGGCATAAAAATACAATTACTGATGAGGTACTCTTGAGCTCCAAATACTCATCACGAGTGAAAGTAGCGTCAAGAGGAGATAACTTACATTTTTTCGGGATAAACATCTTGCAATATGATTGATAGCAGCGTCAGAGGAGATAATCTTTACATTTTTTTCGGGATACTCTTGCAATATGATCGATAGCGGCGGCAATTTTTTTTATGGCAAGCTAATAAACAACCCAGCGGCCAAAATTTTATAGGGGCGGCGGTTCTGAGAACCAAGATGATTAATTTTTATTTGGCCTAGATATTGTGAAAGTATATTCTAGTTGAGTTTAAATTTATCAGCAATTAAAATAAATTCTGCTCAACATGAGATTTGTTTGTGTATTGTTGTAGCACTCTTTCTTAATGCGTACTTGTGACGTTGCGTACTTAGTGAAATTGGTACAGATTCAAAGTAATTTGCAGAAAGAAAAGAGAAGTGGGGTGTAACATGTGATAAAAAGAATCTCGCCTTGGGTTGTGGTTTGATATAATTTATACTCCACTCGTTTGTATTTCTATCCCCTCGCCAACGGCTCGGGATAGAAACGCACAACTCGTGGATTAACATGTATGTAATCATATCAACCACAATCCATTGGGGGGAAAAGATTCCCTAATATATATAGCCTTGCTATCCGAAACCGGTTCTAAATAAGGCGTGACGATAAACAGGTATTCGAAAATGAAAACTTATATTTCGCGGACAGTAATTCATATATTACACAAGTAGAAATTGATTTATGTCTAATTCGTACCTCAAACGAAAAGATAATTATAAAATGCACGAGCGTTTGGCGAGCAATCACCACACTTATGTTTTACGTCTTGGAATTGAGAATCCCGGGTCCTTCGGGCCCCGTGTCACGTGGTCATGGTAGTTTGGAGCATGATAACCCCATTAAATTGCTATTACAAAAAATGACTGTTGCAGGGTCTTCGTCACCATATCATCATTTATTTTCAATTCCCGAGCTTAACAAATGCGTGTATGTTAATCTAGGTAATTACACGAAATGTCAATACCACTTGCGATATTCATTGTGTAGTACCGGTAATGCATTTTGAAAAAGCGATTTAAGCAGGACGATCCTTTTACTAATTTTGAAACTTCACCTCCTAGATTTATAGTTTACTTGCTTACAAGTGGTCTTTTACTAGACCAAATAGTTTTTTTTTTCCTTAAAAAAGTCTGAAACCCAGTAGTCATTTGTTTATCTGCAACATGCTGGTTACCGGCAAATCGGACGTTTGGTCTTGCTCCTTTATATAGAGCGTCTGGATGGTGTACACTTAATATATTTCTTTTCGTTCATCCCAATGGCTCAAGATCTATGTTTCTGATGTGTCTCTTGGTGATCTGTCATTGTCAAATGAAATCATCCAACTGACGAGTTGCAAGCTTAACTGTCGTGGCTTGACATTTGGACACGTCGCCTACTAATAGGTGTAGACTGGTCAAGGCGATACCTCTTGAGCCTCTCTTCCATCTTGTCTAGGAGTTCTCTAAGGCTGTCCTCAATCTGCTTGTTACGTTTACCCATACCTTCCAGTAAAATTCCGACGGCTGCCATCAAATTTTGTAGAACGTGTCGGACCTGGGCTGCTAGTAGGTTTGTGCTGGGGATATGATTTAGCAAAATATACAGATAGTGTGACCTCCCTTGTGTCTTAGAGATAAGTGACCCATGGTGCTTTGGTAATGTAGCGGCTTACAATGGGCACATGCCCTAGTGCCTTAAGGCAAGTACCTGTATCTGCCTGCCATGGTGTAAAGGCAATTGTCCGGTGCCATTAATACAAGTGGCTTATAATGGACGTCAACCGACATCTGCCTGGTGTCTCTATTGCTGACCAGTTTCTATCCCTACAACGTACTCTGCCAGTTGGCCTCTACGTTGTGTAGTCTCTAACATCTGTACTTCTTGCCAGATGCTCTACTACTGCTAACCAGTTGCATATCCCTACAACTGTAACTCTCTGCTCCAATTGGCTCTTCTCTATTACTGCAATATAAGATATAAAATGCGCGAAGTAGACAAGTACCAAACGTAATCATCATGTCACAAAAACCACATACAAAATTCGAGTGTAGGGCATCAAAAGGGAAGGCAGGAATCAGGTGTCATGTGAAGGACGTGAGCATCACCTCTACGACGGTCACCCCACCGTGAGCCTGTAATCGAAAGCAAAGTATAACGGGGTTCCGTCGTCAAATCTAGTATGAAAATGAAAGTCCTAAAAAGGTTATGAAACAATATTCACATCAACATATGACTTACGTGATAATCTTTAATCGCAAACAAGGTCATTATAGCGAACGGTAGATGATCTAATCAACAATAAGCGGGTAATGAAATTTTGTTTGCAATGATTGCCGGCCTTCATCACTTCGGTAAACCAACAAGACATTAGTTATTTTCCGTTATTTTAAACATATTCAGTATTTACTTCAACAGGACTATATGCGGTCCGATGGCGCATTATATAGCAGCCCATTCTTCCCTCTAAACTATCAACTGGATGTAGACTTTGTAGATTCTGAACTTTAAAAGTTTCACCGTTGTGACCGTCATTTGCCTACAACACCTTCATTAATTTACAAGGTAAGGTTGTTGATGTACGTTCGTCCGAACGTATCACGATCTGCACGTAAATGAATAGATATAAAGTTCAATTAAAATATGAGTGCTTGACTAAGAATAAAAAGCTACTGAATCTATCAATTGGGCTGTAAAATATCTTTACGTCCGTTAAACGAATAAAACTCTGAGCAAGCATGAATTGTGCTCAATGCAATTATTATCAACAAAACAACGGAAAACAAATCACAAAATATTGAACATTTCTTTAAAAACATTACACCATCCTCTGTTGACCAGTCACGATCCCGTGAGCCCTTAGTCTCAAAATAAAGTAAACGGGATTAACCCGTCGTCAAATCTAGTAGGTAAAATGACAGTCTAACAAAGGTATGAAACAATACAGTCAACATATGACTTAAGTGGATAATTTGTAATCGCAACAAGGTTCATTATGGCGTAAGATATTGCGAAACTGATTACTTTAAAACGCGATTTGTTAACCCCGCAACATCAACTTTGTTAGCAGTTGGCCTCGCTTTAAAAAGTCCTCCTCGTAATAGCATGCCCCTCTCGTATCGAATCCAACTGGGAGATATACACTCCAAAGCAGATGATAGTGTCAGTATATTACTACATGAAAATGGAAAGGAAGTTGCCAATTGCAACAGTTTAAAGTTCATCAACGTGCTTATCAATAATGTAGTTGTTATAGGTCTGCCATTAGAATCACTGAATATTAATTAAAATATATGTAAGTAGATACATCAGATTCTGTGATGTCATTATTTTCGAGTTCCGTCGGTGGAATGTATCAATGGACATAGATTATGAAAATTATGATTATTAATGAATAGGACACGTCTTGTATATGTAAGGCAAGTATATTGTTTCATCCGCAACTGTTTTTTGAACATAAATTCCTGGCTTCCGTTATGAATTATAGAAAATAAGTCTGCCGATTGAGGGGGGGGGGGGGGGCACAATTAGTGCCCATAGGAATATCAACGGATTTGTTGGATAAGGCAACATATAAATTTAATATAAAAACCCAAGCGCAATGCTCTCAAATATTACTTCAGAGTAGAAATTGTGTGGGCGATCAGTGTTTTCCTAACAAACACTATTGCCGCTTGTTTTCCCAAACGACTAGAAATTCGCTATTTTTCGATGTCATGGCTCTTTGTTTAGAGAAGCATTACTGTGGAATCATCATTGTTCGTGGGGGATCCAATGTTCGTGTGCACGTACCCCCCTATACCCACGAATTTACGTCCACGACATTTGAGTTCATCTATTTCAACTACGTACATCGCAACGTATAAGATACAGTTACGCCACGAAAATTAACGTCCCAACCGAACCAGTAATAATTTTGGTTACCTTTGCCCCCGACGAATTGAATGAATCTCCACAGATACAGTATCTATTATCTGGAAAAAAAAAACGCCCTGATGTGATTATCGCGAGGATGTTGTACTAAAGTTGGGACAAATCAATTCATTTTGAATGAAGTCAAATTCTAGAAAATTCTTACCACAATTAGAACTTGTCCTTAACGGTTTTGTCTACAAGCTATACCTGTATACATGTACAATATTGTCTAGATTTGAGCATATGTAGTAGTAGATTTGTTTGTTTCTTCTCTTGTTTACACCAAGAATAATGCTAAAGCATAAAAACCAGAAGCTCCTGGCCAAATTCTGGACATGACAATGGAGTAAAATTAAACGGCTGATGCTAACATTGTACATTGATTTTGTAGCCTAAATACAAATAGCGAAGGTAATCGTGTTCAAACGTAATACAACACCCACTAGGACTCCAGAAACTGGTACGTATATATGTCTCTGCTAGACTTCAGCTCTTTCCTGCCGATTCCATTTCGTTAATCCATTATGCTTATACCAATGTATACAATCAACTAACTGTGAAAGTATTTGCTCTTTAATAAAAAATTGTGGTCTGTCCTCTTACACACGCGCCAATTGAATGAAAGAGAGGATAATCTTGTTACGCGCGTAAATGAGTTAACTTTGAACGGATTTGTTTCCCTTTGCTCTGTGTTCGAAATATCTACGGAATAGGATCAATACAAAGGTCAGTCGGCGGATTATAGAGCCTGATTATTAGTCCCCTACCGACGAAGTCCAAAGGGGATTTTTAAAGGTTGCCACTTCGTCCCGTCAGTTCGGAAAATCTGTTTTTCCGCACTTTTTTCTTTCTGTTCTTGCAGATTTTCGTAATTTGCTTACCATAACAAAGTTATAACGGATAAATTTAATCTTCGTTTGGCCGTGTGATTTTTTTTTTTCATCAAATTAGGAAAATTGATGAATTCAGTTTTCCGCACTTTTTTTTTTTTGGTTGATAATTGGTACATTGCTTTCACCCAGAAGAAACTTAGGTAGTTCGAAATTTGAATTTCTGTGTCCAGTCCTGTTGATTTTCAACAAAAGTTATTGCCCTTGGACTTAAAATTTTGTTTGCGGTCCAATATTTTTTTTTATTTGCCGGCCGTAGAGGCTAATGTATTGCTATTGGCAAATACTCTCAGAATGCTTGTTTATTAAGTGAATTGCTCATCCTGTGGGTCTTATGGTAGTTTGTTCTGCAAATGAGAAAGAAAAGGGAAATAAAATTTTTCACCGAAAGATGGCTCGCGACAAGGACGTAACTTGTTCGAGTGTTTATTGCTATTGAAAACATGATAATCAATGACAAATATGTGATCGGTAATTTTACACGAGAGGTCTTTTTTTTGAACAAACATTGGGAAGATAACAGATATTGATCATTTGACAAATCCTATAACAGGAAGTGATCAATGAATTAGAGTAGGTTACATGAAGGAATATGTTCTGGTTGTCCAGCTGACAAAGCTTGTACAATATTGGTTTCTTGTCTGTAAGGCTCATTACTAACAACTTGCATTTTAAAAACGAAACCTTGGTATTAACTTCCACATTTGGTAATCGTACTTACACTCCTACTGCCCTTATCAAAAAGCGAAATTTTCAAAATCATGCTTCAGTTTTAAACAAACAATTTAAATATCCCAGTACCATGGGAACGGAAGAATATGAAACCTACCGTTACTATACTGGATTCCAAAACTTCATAAAAACCCCTTACAAACAAAGATATATTGCTGGATCTAGTAAAATGTTCCACCAAGCCCTGTCTTTACTCCTCACGAAAATATTGACTGCTTGTCAAGGAGCAAACTTCAAGAAAGTATTGGTGAAACTACATGCCAGAAGTGGTGTAAATCAAGATGTGGATTCTTAAAAACTCTAAAAGAACTTTCTTAGTGAAATTTGAAATCCCAGAACCTTTCTATTATCAACAACAATCAAAACATATGACTTTTCAAACAAACTTTACACTACATCGCCCGCACGATAAATTAAAGGCCACAGGATTTGTTTACATTATAAACAGTTGCTTCCTTTAACAAAAATGGAAATAAGGAAAATATTCTTATCTAGTGATCAGCCATTCAAAACAATTATTTTGTTAAACTCCACTCCGATTCTACACACAAGTACTCGAAGTTGATATTAAAAGCAATGCTAGAGTTCCTCATTGACAATTCTTTGTGGTTTTTCGGCAATCAGGTCTTCCAACAGTCTGCTGGAATCCAATGGGCACTAACTTGTGCTCCTCTATTAGCTGACCCTATTTTTTATATTCTTATGAGGCAGAATTCATTCAAAAGCTTTCTACATGAAAAGAAGAATCTCTAAGCGGTGGCCCTTTAATTCAACATTTCGATAATATTGACGATGTTTTAATCTATCAATAACAATGATTTCCATTCATGTCGATTTCAATATATCCAACGAATTTTAGAAAATAAAGGACACCACAAGAGTCTTCCCATGTCTGCCCTTCGTACTTGGATTATTTTATTGAACATTGACATTAACGACAACTAACTCAAGTACTCAATTTATGACAACGGGACGATTTCAGCTTCTCACTCGTCACTTCCCATATTTGTGTAGCAAATATTCCATCATCCCCTGCATATGGTGTGTAATGTTCTCAACTTGGTTTCGATACGCAAAGCGCTTGTTCTTGCGTAATACTCAAGTTTTTTTGAATCGAGGCAACTAACTTACAGACAAGTTGTTGTTGCAGGGGTTTCAACAGTCCCACGTTTAAAGGCAGCAATTTCGTAAATTCTAATGGTCGTTATAAAATTTATTTTACCAATATGAATCCTATCATTGAAGTCAAATGCTGTCTGATTGTTTCATACCATTGTTAAGCCCGTTTTTCACACACTGATTTGACTACGACTGTTCCGTTTACTGGATCAAGACTATGGGCTCACGGCGGGTGTGAAACGCGGGTCTAATCAGGGGATGGCTTAAACTCTCCTAGGCACTGAATCCCACTCCGGTTGTCCAGTGGTCCGTGATTGCCCAACTCTTGTTTTTGTATTTATTTAGGACTTACGAGATTGGGATCACTGTTCGTTATCTATTGCCTTTTCATAAAGAATACGAAAATTTAAAGAGAAGGGAAATTTCCCCGTTGAATAACTTGATTCTGACAACCCGGCGCAACCCGGGGTAATGCGACGAGACGCTTGATTGTGAAGCCGCAACTTGCGCACACACTACAAATCGGTTGAGCCGGAAAATTTTGGTAGGCGCAGCCGGATCACAAATTGTAATCCAATGGAGACGTAGTAGCGATAGTGGCATTATTCTAAGACAGAATGTTGTTCATTCAGGTATTTTATGAAATAAACCTAGTTCGTAAAGATGTTAGCCTTTTCTGTGCACAAAATGTTTAGTACGAATAGAAATTCAAGCATCTTCATTACGTTATGCGCCTGGTCCACCTAATTTCTAAAGAAGTACCGCCTCCCGGGTATATCCGTCTCAGTATCGGTTTGCCCGGATTAGGTCAGAATCGGCAGTAACGGCTACCGGACATGGGTGGATCACTCTAGATGGTAATCTCCTCCTAAGAGTTAATCCGTTCCTTACACTCAGAAACATATCGGGGGTTTTCCCCAAAATCCTTGTAAAAACGGTAGAAATCCTAAATAAAACCATTGTTTTCGACATCAATTAAATCAATATTAAGCAGAAATCAAGTATTTTTTGTGGCACTGAAGCATTGAAGTATGTTTGTTAGATGGCGAAATATTGTTTTCGATTGTACTTTATTGCAATAAGTACGCATTGTAATGGGGGAAGTAAAAAACTATGTACAGCAAGTAGCTTGCCCTCACTATTTCATAAATTTACTGATCGTGAAAAAGTGGGGATTTACACGTAAATAATAAGTTGCTAATTTTGAGACGTTGATATGTTACATGTATATGAGTGTATTTTTATCCTGACTTTACCAAGAGTTTCAATGTACTAGGTAAACATCTTTACAGGAGATACATGTTAAACATTTTCTAATCAATATTGAGTGACAGGAAGTGACAGGCCGTTCTACCCCCTTCTCCCAAATTCTTTGAAAATTTAGGTTTTTTGCAACAATTTTTTTTTTTACTTGTCCCCTAACACAACAGCTGTTGGACGACATGATCACAAAAACTACAAGAATCGTCAATGGGAACTCCAGCATTGGCTATAATATAACTTAGAGAACTTGTGGCGTAGAATCGGAGTGGTAGTTTAACAAAGTAAATGTTAGAATGACTGAATCACTAGATATGACTATTTTCCTTTTGTTGAATTAGCAGCTGTCTATAAATGTTCAAATGTCCAGTCTTTAATTTACTATGGAGGGACTGATCGTGTAAAGTGTTCAATGTCAAAATTTTGATGTTGAATATGAGAAAGGTTTCTGGGATTATAGCATGGTTCTGGGATTTCAAAATTTACAAGAAAACTTTGGAGTTTTTAAGAATCATTACATATGATTTACACCAGTTACGGCATTGTTGTTTCACAATTACGTCTGCAGTTGCTGCCTTCACGGACTATCCAATAGTTTTGTGATGAGTAGAATATCAAGATAAAGGCCATAGCTAGCAGTGGCGGATTTTAGAGGGGGGGGACAAGCCCCCCCGCCCCTTTTGGTGACCAAACTTATTTTTTTGTAATAAATAATATAGCTTAAAAATTAACCTCTAAGTAATCTTTAAAAGCTCTAAAATCCGAGAGTTTCGGGGGCTTCGCTCCCTGGGCCCCCACTTTTGGCTTAATCTCAGATCTTAAGCTTATTGGCTCTTTTTTCAACGAACCAGCCCCCCCCCCCCCCTTTTCGACAATCTGGTCCGCCACTGGTAGAGAGTTTTTCTTCTCAATGGTACAAGCTTTTGAATAAAACCATGTTTCATAAGTAATATTAAAACAAGGTCAGCTAACAAATGAAGCAAATTCATGCCCATGGGAGTCCCAACAGCCAGTGGATTGATTTGATTGGTTGATTATTAATGTTTTACGTCCACTCAAGAATATTTCACTCTATATGGAGACGTCACCATTGCGGTGATAGGGGCTGCAAAATTTAGGACCTGGCTCGGCACTCAGGGCGTTTGAGCAGGGGAGGGATCTTTATCGTGCCACACCTGCTTGTGAACGGGTGCGCTCGGTTTTTCCGGTCTCATCCGAATGACCCGCCCCCATTCAGTCGCCTCTTACGACATCGCAAGGGATGCTGAGGACCTATTCTAACCCGGATCCCCAACTGGTTCCCAACAGCCAGATGAAGACAGGAGCTCAAGTGAAATACAACACCAAAAATGTGTTTAACAACCAGCACTATATCTATAACAAATGTGCCAATCACATTCCAGCTGACACAGGAGCTCAACCAAACACCAAAACATGTTCAACACGCTACACACTTCTCAGAGAAACAGTTGTACGAAGCTTGAGATATTCCCCGATTACTTACAATGGGAAATCAAGAATCCAGATGAAAAGATTGGGCATTAGATTTCGTAAGGGGAGCGTGCACTTCCGTTTACGACACTGCCGTACTTTTGCAAGAATCGTGCGCAACGCCTAGGAATAATCATATACCAGCAGATTTTATAGACAGTGCTGATGTACATGTGACAAAGGACAAATTGAATACGACAGCATCAAAGATGTTTTTCAGTGACTGGGGGCATTTTGGTAAGAGAATATCACATTGAAATTGACCCAAATGCATGATACAGCCACAGAGGAAGGTGCCTGCAGCATTACATAGTTCCACATCAATGATGCATTGAAAAAATTGGGGTGAAGAAAAGTGAAGATAACGAAAAGTGAATAAATTTCATAAATCCTGTATGTCATACAAAATTAAAGTTGGGTAAACTTGACCGCCTGGATAAAACCAGAGATGGAATCAAGTTGCCAAGGTGGAGTAAGCATTACCGGTTACACCACCAATGAACCCATTAATCTTGATCAGGAAGAATAAATTAATCCGTACTATCTCAAAAATCAGTGCATAAAGTACGACCTAACATATTGGTAATGAAAACGAACAGACAGCATTTAAACCAATGGCAGGTTATACATTATTCGGTAATACCTGTACTACTCTGGCGACTGCGC
>CAJDSM010014887.1:31704-55007 GCA_903981925.1 Ostrea lurida
GGTACAGATTCAAAGTAATTGCAGAAAGAAAACAGAGAAGAGGGGGTAACATGTGATAAAAAGAATCTCCCTTGGGTTGTGGTTTGATATAATTTATATCCAACTCGTTGTATTTTCTATCCCCTCGCCAAGGCTCGGGGATAGAAAACGCACAACTCGTTGGATATACATGTATGTAATCATATCAAACCACAATCCATGGGAGATCCTATATATATAGCCTTGCTATCCGAAACCGGTTCTAAATAAGGCGTGACATAAACAGGTATTCGAATGAAAACCTTATATTTCCGGACAAGTAATTCATTATTACACCAAGTAGAAATTGATTTATGTCTAATTCGTACCTCAAACGAAATAGATAATTATAAATGCCGAGCGTTTGGCGAGCAATCACCACTTATGTTTACGTCTTGGAATTGAGAATCCCGGGTCCTTCGGGCCCCGTGTCACGTGGTCATGGTACGTGTGAGCATGATAACCCCATTAAATTGCTATTACAAAAAATGACTGTTGCAGGGTCTTCGTCACCATTCATCATTTATTTTCAATTCCGAGCTTACAAAATGCGTGTATGTTAATCTAGGTAATTACACGAATGTCAATACCACTTGCGATATTCATTGTGTATACCGGTAATGCATTTGAAAAAGCGATTTAAGCAGGACGATCCTTTACTAATTTTGAAAACTTTCACTCTAGATTTATAGTTTATTGCTTACAAGTGGTCTTTTACTAGACCAAATAGTTTTTTTTTCCTTAAAAGTCTGAAAACCAGTAGTCATTTTGTTTATCTGCAACATGCTGGTTACCGGCAAATCGGACGTTTGGTCTTGCTCCTTTATATGAGCGTCTGGATGGTGTACACTTTATAATTTCTTTTCGTTCATCCCAATGGCTCAAGATCTATGTTCTGATGTGTCTCTTGGTGATCTGTCATTGTCAAATGAATCATCCAACTGACGAGTTGCAAGCTTACTGTCGTGGCTTGACATTTGGACACGTCGCCTACTAATAGGTGTAGACTGGTCAAGGCGATACCTCTTGAGCCTCTCTTCCATCTTGTCTAGGAGTTCTCTAAGGCTGTCCTCAATCTGCTTGTTACGTTTACCCATACCTCCAGTAAAATTCCGACGCTGCCATCAAATTTTGTAACGTGTCGGACCTGGGCTGCTAGTAGGTTTGTGCTGGGGATATGATTTAGCAAAATATACAGATAGTGTGACCTCCCTTGTGTCTTAGAGATAAGTGACCCATGTGCTTTGTAACTGTACGGCTTACAATGGCACATGCCTAGTGCCTTAGGGCAAGGTACCCTGATATCTGCCTGCATGGTGTAATATGGCAATTGTCCGGTGCCTTATGACAAGTGGCTATATGGATCAACCGACATCTGCCTGGTGTCTTATTGCTGACCAGTTTTCTATCCCTACAACTGTACTCTGCCAGTTGGCTCTACGTTGTGTATCTCTACATCTGTACTCTTGCCAGATGCTCTACTACTGCTAACCAGTTGCCTATCCCTACAACTGTACTCTTGCCAATTGGCTTCTCTTACTGCAATATAAGATATAAAATGGCGAAGTAACAAAGTATCAAACGTAATCATAGTCCAAAAAACACATACAAAATCGAGTGTAGGGCAACAAAAGCGAAGGCAGGATCAGGTGTCATGGAGGAGTGAGCATCCTCTACTGACCGGTCACCCCCACCGTGAGCCTGTAATCGAAACAAAGTAAACGGGGTTACCCGTCGTCAAATCTAGTATGAAAATGACAGTCTAACAAAGGGTATGAAACAAATCAGTCAACATATGACTTAGTGATAATTTGTAATCGCAAACAAGGTCATTATAGCGACCGTAGAGATCTAATGCAACAATAAGCGGGTAATGAAATTTTGTTTGCAATGATTGCGGCCTTCATCACTCGGTAAACCAACAAAGACATTAGTTATTTTCCGTGTATTTTTAAACATATTCAATATTTAATTCAAAGGACTATATGCGGTATGGGCCATTATATGCCCCCATCTTCCCTCTAAACTATCAACTGGATGTAGACTTTGTAATTCTGACTTTAAAAGTTTTCAGTTGTGACGTCATGTTGCCTAGCAACACCTCATTAATTTACAAGGTAAGGGTTGTATTTACGTCGTCGAACATCACGATCTGCACGTAAATGAATAGAATAAAAGTTTCAATTAAAATATGAGTGCTTGCTAAGATAAAAGCTACTAATCATCAATTGGGCTGTAAAATATCTTTCGTCCGTAAAAGAATAAAATCTGAGCAAGCATGAATTGTGCTCATGCATTATTTATCAACAAAACAACGGAAAAAAATCACAAATATTGAACATTTTTTAAAACATTACACCATTCCTCTGTTGACCAGTCACATCCGCCGTGAGCCCTTAGTCAAAATAAAGTAAACGGGATTACCCGTCGTCAAATCTAGTAGGAAAATGACAGTCTAACAAAGGGTATGAAACAAATCAGTCAACATATGACTTAGTGATAATTTGTAATCGCAAACAAGGTCATTATGGCGTAGAATTTGCGAAATGATTACTTTAAACGAGATTTGTTACACCCCTGCAACATCAACTTTTGTTAGCAGTTGGCCTCGCTTTAAAAAGTCCTCCTACGTATAGCATGCCCTTGCGTATCGAATCAACTGGGAGATATACACTCCACAAGCAGATGATAGTGGTATATTACTAAATAGAAAGGAAAGTTGGCAATTGCAAAGTTAAAGTCATCACGCTTATCATATAATGTAGTTGTTATAGTCTGCCATTAGAATCACTGATATTAATTAAAATATTATGTGAAGTAGATACATCAGATTCTGTGGTGTCATTTATTTCGAGTTCGTCGGGATGTATCAAATGGACATAATTATGAAAATTATGATTATTAATTGATAGGACATCGTCTGTATATGTAAGGCAAGTATTTTGTTTTTATCCCGCAACTGTTTTTGAACAAATTCTGCTTCGTTTATGAATTATAGAAAATAAGTCTGCCGATGAGGGGGGGGGGGGGGGCACAATTAGTGCCCATAGAATATCAACGGATTTGTTGGAAGGCAATATAATATTATATAAAGAACCCAAGCAATGCTCTCAATATCTACTTCAGAGTAAATTGTGGTGGGCGATCAGTGTTTTCTAACAAAATATGCGTCTTGTTTCCCAACGACTAGAAATTCGTATTTTCGAGTGCTGCTTTTGTTTAGAGAGCAATTACTGTGGAATCATCATTGTTCGTGGGGGATCAATGTTCGTGGGTCACGTACCCCCTATACCCACGAATTTACGTCCCCACGAGCATTTGAGTTATCTATTTCAACTACGTACATCGCACGTATAAGATAAGTTACCCACGAAATTACGTCCCCACGAACCAGTAAAATTTTGGTTACCTTTGCCCCCACGAATTGATATGATTCCACAGTACAGTATCTATTATCTGGAAAAAAAAAACACCCTAGATTTTGATTTATCGCGAGGAATTGTTGTATAAAGTGTGGGAAAATCATTCATTTTGATGAAGTCAAATTTAGAAAATTCTTACCACAATTAGAACTGTCCTTACGGTTTTGTCTACAACTATACCTGTATTACATGTACAATATTGTCTAGATTGAGCATATGTATATAGATTTGTTTGTATTCTTCTTTGTTTACACCAAGAATATGCTAAGCATAAAAATCCAGAATGCTCCTGGCCCAATTCTGGACATGACAATGGAAGTAAGAATTACGGCTGATGCTAACATTTGTATTGATTTTTGTAGCCTAAATACAAATAGGCGAAGGTAACATCGTGTTAAACGTAATACAAACACCCCACTAGACTCAGAGACATGTACGTTATATATGTCTCTGGTAGATTTCAGCTCTTCCTGCGATTCCAGTTTGTTAATCATTATGCTTATACATGTATACACAACTAACTGTGAAAAGTATTTGCTCTTTTATAAAAATGTGGTCTGTCCTCTTACACACGTGCCAATTGATGAAAGAGGGATAATCTTTTACGCGCGTAATGAGTTAAACTTGAAGGATTTGTTTCCCTTTGCTCTGTGTTCGAAATATCTACGAATTAGGTCATACAAAGGTCAGTCGGCGGATTATAGCTGATTATTAGTCCCCTACCGACGAAGTCAAAGGGGATTTTTAAGTTGCACTTCGTCCGTCAGTTCGGAAAATCTGTTTTCCGCACTTTTTCTCTGTTCTTGCAGATTTTGTACATTGCTTTACCATAACAAGTTATACGGATCAAATTTGAATTTCGTTTTGGTCCGTTGATTTTTTTTTTTCATCAAATTTAGGAAAATTGCATGAATTCAGTTTTCCGCACTTTTTTTTTTTTTGGTTGATAATTGGTACATTGCTTTCCCATAAGAAGTTACGGTAAGTTCTAATTTGAATTTTGTGTCAGTCTGTTGATTTTTCACAAAGTTATTGCCCTTGGACTTAAAATTTTGTTGCGGTCCAATATTTTTTTTTATTTGCGGCCGGTAGAGGACTATGTATTGCTATGCAATACTCTCAGAATGCTTGTTTATTAAGTGAATTGCTCCATCCTGTGGTCTTATGGTAGTTGTCTGCAAATGAGAAGAAAAGGGAAATAAAATTTTTCACCGGAAGATGGCCGACAAGGGACGTAACTTGTTACGAAGTGTTTATATGTCTATTGAAAACATGATAATACAATGACAAATATGTAGATCGGTATTTTACGAGGAGGTCTTTTTTTGAACAAACATGTGAAGATAACAGATATTGATCCATTTGACAAATCCTATAAAGGAAGTGATCAATGATTGATAGCGTTACATGAGGAATTGTTCTGGTTGCCAGCTGACAAAGCTTGTAACAATTATTGTGTTTCTGTCTGTAAGGCTCATTACTAAAATTGCATTTTTAAAAACGAACCTGGTATTAATTCACATTTTGGTAAATGCGTACTTACACTCCTAACTGCCCTTTCAAAAGAGCGAAAATTTTCAAAATCATGCTTCAGTTTTAAACAACAATTTAAATATCCAGTACATGGGACGGAAGAATATGAACCTACCGTACTATACTGGATTCCAAAAACTTCATAAAAACCCCTTACAAACAAAGATATATTGTGGATCTAGTAAATTTCCACCAAGCCCGTGTCTTTACTCCCACGAAAATATGACTGCTTGTCAAGGAGCAAACTTTCAAGAAAGTATTGGTGAAACTACATATCGCCAGAAGTGGTCGTAAATCAAGATGTGGAAATTCTTAAAAACTTAAAGCACTTCTTAGTGACATTTGAAATCCCAGAACCTTCATATTTCACAAATCAAAACATATGACTTTTCAAACAAACTTACACTACATACGCCGCTAAATTAAATAGGCACAGGATTTGTTACATTATAACACAGTTGCTTTCTTTAAAAAAATGGAAAAAGGAAAATATTCTTATCTAGTGATCAGCCATTCAAAAAATATTTTGTTAAACTCCACTCCGATTCTACACACAAGTACTCTGAAGTTGATATTAAAGCAATGCTAGAGTTCCTCATTGACAATATCTTTGTGTTTTTCGGCAATTCAGTTCTTCCAACAGTCTGCTGGAATTCCAATGGGCACTAACTTGTGCTCCTCTAATTAGCTGACCTATTTTTTATATTCTTATGAGGCAGAATTCATTCAAAAGCTTCTACATGAAAAGAAGAAATTCTATGCGGTGGCCTTTAATTCAACATTTCGATAATATTGACGATGTTTTAATCCTATCAATAAATGATTTCCATTCATATGTCGATTCAATATATCCAACGAATTAGAAATAAAGGAACACACAGAGTCTTCCACATGTCTGCTTCGTACTTGGATATTTTATTGAAACATTGACATTAACGACAAACTAACTAAGTAACTCAACTTTATGACAAACGGGACGATTTCAGCTTCTCCATCGTCAATTTCCCATATTTGGTGTAGCCATATCCATCATCACCTGCATATGGTGTGTAATCTCTCACTTGTTCGATACGCAAAGCTTGTTCTGGTATAATCAGTTTTTGAATCGAGGCAAGCTACTTACAGACAAGTTGTTGTTGCCAGGGGTTTCAACAGTCACGTTTAAAGGCAGCAATTTCGTAAATTCTATGCGTCGTATAACAATTTATTTTACCAATATGACCTATCATTGAGTCAAATGCTGTCTATGTGTTTCATACCATTGTTAAGCCGTTTTTCACACACTGATTTGACTACGGACTGTTCCGTTTACCTGGTCAAGACTATGGGCTCAGGCGGGTGTGAACCGGTCTAACAGGGGATTGGCTTAAACTCTCTAGGCACCTGAATCCCCTCCGGTTGTCCAGGGTCCGTGATTGCCAACTCTTGTTTTTGTATTTATTTAGGACTTACGAGATTGGGATCACTGGTTCGGTTATCTTTGCCTTTACATAAAGAATACGAAATTTAAGAGAAGGGAATTCCCGTTGAATACTTGATTCTGACAACCCGGCGCACCCGGGTAATGCGACGAGACGCTTGATTGTGAGCCGCACTTGCGCACACACTACATCGGTTGAGCCGGAAAATTTTTGGTAGGCGCAGCCGGATCACAATTGTATCCATGGAGACGGTAGTAGCGATAGTGGCTTATTCTAAGACAGAATGTGTTCAATTCAGGTACTTTTATGAAATAAACATAGTTCGTAAAGATGTTAGCCTTTTCTGTGCCACAAAATGTTATATACGATAGAAATTCAACATCTTCATTACGTTATGCGCCTGGTCACCTAATTCTAAGAAGTACCCCGGGTATATCCGTCTCAGTTCGGTTCGCCCGGATTAGGGTCAGAATCGAGTACGCTACCGGACATGGGTGGATCACTCTAGAGGTAATCTCCTCCTAGAGTTATCGTTCCTTACACTCAGAACATATCGGGGGTTTTCCCCCAAGATCCTTGTAAAACGGTAGAAATCCTCAAATAAAACATTGTTTCGACATCATTAAATCAATATTAAGCAGAAATCAAGTATTTTTTGTGGCACTGAAGCATTGAATTATGTTGTTAAGATGCGAATATTGTTCGATTGTACTTTATTCAATAAGTACGCATTGTAATGGGGAATAAAAAACTATGTACAGCAAGTAGCTTGCCCTATATTTCATAAATTTACTGATCGTGAAAAAGTGGATTTACACGTAAAATAATAAGTTGCTAATTTTGAGACGTTGATATGTTACATGTATATGCGAGTGTATTTTATCCTGACTTTACCAAGAGTTTCAATGTACTAGTAAACATCTTTACAGGAGATACATGTAACATTATTCTAATCAATATTGAGTGACAGGAAGTCGACAGGCGTTCTACCCCTTCTCCCAATTCTTTGAATTTAGGTTTTTATGCAACATTTTTTTTTACCTTGTCCCTAACACAACAGACTGTTGGAAGACCTGATCACAAAAAAACTACAAAGATATCGTCAATGGGGAACTCCAGCATTGCTTTAATATCAACTTCAGAGAACTTGTGCGTAGAATCGGAGTGGAGTTTAACAAAGTAATGTTTAGAATGACTGATCACTAGATATGACTATTTTCCATTTTTGTTGAATTAGCAGCTGTCTATAATGTTCAAATGTCCAGTCTTTAATTTACTATGAGGACTGATCGTGTAAAGTGTTCAGATGTCATAAATTTTGATGTTGATATGAGAAAGGTTCTGGGATTATGAGATAGGTTCTGGGATTTCAAATTTACTAGAAAAACTTTGGAGTTTTTAAGAATCTACATATGATTTACACCAGTTACGGCATTTGTTGTTTCACATTACGTCTGCAGTTGCTCCTTCACGACTATCAATAGTTTTGTGATGAGTAAAGAATATCAAGATAAAGGCCATAGCTAGCAGTGGCGGATTTAGAGGGGGGGGGCAGCCCCCCCGCCCTTTTTGGTGACCAAACTTAATTTTTTTGTATAAATATATAGCTAAATTAACCTCTAAAAGTAACTTTAAAAGCTCTAAAATCCGAGAGTTTCCGGGGGCTTCGCTCCTGGGCCCCACTTTGGCTTAATCTCAGATCTTAAGCTTATTGGCTCCTTTTTCAACGAACCAGCCCCCCCCCCCCCCTTTCGACAATCCTGGATCCGCCACTGGCTAGAGAGTTTTCTTCTCATGTACAAGCTTTTGAAATAAACCATGTTTCATAAGTATATAAAAACAGGTCAGCTAACAAATGAGCAAATTCATGCCCCATGGGAGTCCCAACAGCCAGTTGGATTGATTGATTGGTTGATTATTTAATGTTTTACGTCCCACTCAAGAATATTTCACTCATATGGAGACGTCACCATTGCCGGAGAAGGGCTGCAAAATTTAGGCCTGTGCTCGGCACTCAGGGCCTTTGAGCAGGGAGGGATCTTTATCGTGCCACACCTGCTGTGACACGGGGCCTCGGTTTTTCCGGTCTCATCCGAATGACCGCCCCATTCAGTCGCCTCTTACGACACGCAAGGGGATGCTGAGGACCTATTCTAACCCGGATCCCCACTGGTCCCAACAGCCAGATGGAAGACAGGAGCTCAAGTGAATACAACACCAAAAATGTGTTCAACACACTATACTATAACAATGTGCCAATCACATTCACGCTGGACACAGGAGCTCAACACAACACCCAAAACATGTTCAACACGCTACACACTTCTCAGAGAAGTTTACGAAGCTTGGAGATTACCCGATTACTTACAATGGCGAAATCAAGAATCCAGATGAAAAGATTGGCATTAGATTCGTAAAGGGGAGCGTGCACTTCCGTTTTACGACACTGCCGTACTTTGCAAAGAATCGTGCGCACGCCTAGGAATAATCATATACCAGCAGATTTTATAGACAGTGCTGATGTACATGTGACAAAGGACAAATTGATACGACAGCATCAAGATGTTTTCAGTGGACTGGGGCATTTTGGTAAGAGAATATCACATTGAAATTGACCCAAATGCAGTGATACACCCACAGAGGAAGGTGCCTGCAGCATTACATAGTTCCATCAATGATGCATTGAAAAATGGGGTGAAGAAAAGGTGAAGATAACGAAAAGTGATAAATTTCATAAATCCTGTATGTAATACAAATTAAGAGTTGGGTAAACTTGGACCCCTGGATAAACCAGAGATGGAATCAGTTGCCAAGGTGGAGTAAGCATTACCGGTTACACCAACCATGAACCCATTATCTTGATCAGGAAAATAAATTAATCCGTACTATCTCAAAATCAGTGCATAAAGTACGACCTAACAATTGGTATGAAACGACAGACAGCATTTAACCCAATGGCAGGTTATACATTATTCGGTAAATACATGTACCTACATCTGCGACTGCGTTTGGAATCGTAAGTGTTCTGAAAACGATTACAGGTCCTATTCAAAGACTTACCTGCTGTTGAGTGTCAAATAGATTATATTCTTGTTTGTGGAGGAACGTTTCAGAGCATTACAAAGATCTCTTTTGTATGCTGGAACGATGTCGTCAAATAAAGATTCAGATGAACCCCAAGTACATGAGATGAAGTATGTCTGTCACATAGTAGAGAAAGATGGGCTCAATGTTAACCCGGAAAAGATTTGTTCTATAATGAATATACCGGAACCAACAGATGTGCAATATATGCATAGATTTCTTGGACTTGTGCAGTACATTGTACATGTATATGACTAAATTCATGCCGATTCGATAGGAAATTTCGGAATCCTTCCGATCATAAAAAGTGATGATTTGTGGCACTGGGACAAACAGCAAAATGAAAAGCTCGTGAATCTAAAAGACTTGTTATCGAGAGCACCAGTTATTCGATCTATGATCTTCAGAAAGAAGTCACTATTTTTGTGGATGCTAGTTCCAAAGACTTGGATGCAGTATTGTTGCAGAATGGACAGCCCGTAGCGTATGCGTCGCGAGCCCCAGCAGAAACTCAGTAGAGACTCACACAGATGGAGCGGGAGATGTTTTAAGTTATCTATGAATTTGAGAAATTTCATCACTACATTTATGAATATTCGGCAACCATAGAAACAAATCCCAAAACGTTACGAGCGATTCATAGCACATTATTGTATCAAATTACTCATAGACTACAGAGGATGCTTATAAATGCGTTTACAACGCTATGGCGTAACAGTAGAATATGTTTCAGAATATTCTGGAACTACATGTACAAAGACGAAAGTAACGTTCTAAATGGGTTAATGTACAAAGGGCCAGCAATGATGATTTCCGTTCACTACGTCATCAAAGGCTGAGAAGTTACATGAACTTTACTTGGGAATTTCGAAGACGAAGCAAATAGCCAGAAATGTCATATTTTGGCCAAACATGGACTATGACTTGGAGTAGTTGATTAAATCGTGTGGAGTGTGCGACTCATTTTGTAAATTGAATATAAAACTACTATTTATTTTACATGATATATCCTCTACTCCTTGGGCTAAAGCAGAGATATTTCATGTCAAGGGCGGAGACTATGTGTTGTTTGTGGACTATTACTCGAAATGTCTAGATATACATGTACCACATTTGAGAACTTGTTACACAATTGCAATTCCAAAACCATGTTTTCCAGACCCTTCGAACTATTTCCTGACAGCGGACCATAATTCAGTTGTCATTCAAACAGTTTGCATCTAGATCTGAATGGAAGTTCACACACAAAACTTCAAAAGGGCATATGAGAGTAATGGCGACCTTTATATTGCTCTGAAACTCGCCTTTTGATGGAGTTGGTCTTTCGTCTGCACAGATACTGATGCAGAGGACTTTTCGTTCAAAATTTCAAAAACTGGAGCGTAGTTGGAGCTAAATTTAGTAACATCTCAACAATTCAACCTTAACGTTCGGTAGATAAAACAGATATCTTTTACGACCAAAGGTATGGGACAGTACCGCATGTGAAAAATTGTTTGTTTGTTTGTTTGTTTTACGTCCTGTCGATAATTTTTCACTCATATTGAGACATCACCAGCTGTAAATGAAGTACCACAAATTTAGACCTATGCTTAGCGTCCAGGGCCATAGCAGTGAGGGTTCTTTAGCGTGCCAACGCTTGCCGTGACACGGGACATCCGTTTGTAAGGTCATATCCAAAAGACCTGCGACTTCTTAATGCCGAGCGTTTGGCGAAGGAGCAATCACTACCTATTTTGACGTCTTAGGTTTAACGCGGCCATGCCACGAGCAAGGCTCAAATTCACGACTCCTGGTTGCGAAGCGAACGAAACACTTAGCTACAGCGACTGGGCATGTGAGGATAAAAAAGAGTTATCCGTATAGCTGTAGTTGAAAAGAACTTATATCGTGCTGAACCAGCAGAGAAAAGCGCTGAGGAGAAACTTGTTAACTAAGTTTGATGTCATTGTGTGTCATGCAAAGGTCTACAAGATGGTGAGAAGACAATACTCTGTTTTGTCCTGAGTAGTTTGACCTTTTAACCTTCTAGCGTAAAAATGTTATTTTTACTTTGGATTTTAACGTAGTAGTATGGTGTCCAGATAGCTAGCGTGACAGCGCTTTACTTTATTACACAACTTTACAACGTTGCTTGTTGGTGTGACATGATGTTGAAAGTAACAACTTTACGCAACGTGCCTTCGCGTTAACACGATAAAAATTTTAATTTTAAGGCTCCTTGTGCAAAGTTGTGTTAGCGCGAAGGCGCGATGCGTAAAGTTGTGTTAGCGCGAAGGCGCGATGCGTAAAGTTGTGTTAGCGCGAAGTCCCTTATGTTGCGTAAATTGTGTTCGCACGAAGTTGTGTTAAAAGGTAACACGCCAGCAGATAAATGTATCGCTTTTGCAAATGGTCCTATGCAAACACCATAAATTGTACTAGAGATACCAGTATGGAGCAGGTGTTGAATACACATTCGGGGGTGGGTAGGTGGGTTTTAAATATATAGGGTTTTAGTGGGGATGGGGAATCAATCATGGAGGAGGAAGCATTAAGAGTAATGGTAAATGAAAAACAGACAATGGTGGGTTTTTAGGTCACCTGAGTAAATCAGGTGACCTCTTGCAATTGTTTCGTGCGAACGTGCGTGCGTCCTTATTAACTGACATTTTAACACTTCTTCTTGATACCAATGGTTCCATTCTTTTCAAATTTGTGATAAGCATCTTGGGACAAAGGACATAAATTGGTAAATTTCAGCTTCTCTGCATCCCCTGGGGCCTTGGGGGCGCAAAAACTGCCGCAAAAGTTACCAATTTTCAAAAATCTTCTTTACAACCACACATGTTGAGAGAAACAAATGCATAGTGATGGTAGAGCAGCGAGCCTTAAATCCAAAATTGTAAACTTTGGGATCCCGGGGTAGGGTTTCTGACCCCAGGGGGCCAAATTGGTATATACGTGTTATACTAAAACATTTGAAATACATTCTTCTTTCAATGCTCTTGACATTCAGATGTGAAACTAATGAATATTTGAATAATGGGGCCATTTTAATCATAAATTGTAAATTTCAATTGAGCTTAGGGGTAGCGGGTTTTAGTATTAGGGTGGGCCAAATCGGTCATTGATGAAATTGTTAACAATTGCACAATTTTTAACTTCTTTTGATTAACCACTAGTCCAATTCTTTTCAGAATTTGGTATGAAGCACCTTCTCGGACAAGGGCCACATCATTGAATTTCAGTCTCTTGCACCCTTGGGGATGGGGCAAAAAACTGCCCAAAAAGTGACCATTTTCACTCAAAATTCTTCCTTCTTTCACAACCACACATGTTTGAGAAAACCAAATGCAAGTGTATGTAAGAAGCAGGAATCGCCTGTTATCCAAAAAATCTGTAAACTTGGTGATCCCCGGTAGTGCTGACCCCAAGGGCAGGGGGGGGCAAACTGTGGTACATAGTGTTTATATCGTAAAACATTTGAAAGCATCTTTTTCATATGCTTATTGATATAATTGAAAGTAATGAATTTTGTATATAGAAGGGAGCCATTTTGCATATATTATCAATCCACTGCAACAAGGTGGGGGGGGGGGTGTTAACTGGAATCAAGTTGTCTGTCCATCGTCTGTATCGGCAAATGTTCTCAGACTTTTAGTTGTTAGCCTATTCTACAAGGAGTCACCATACTCATACATATGGTCTACCTATTGCAATTGGGGTCAAAAGGGCAATAGGTCAAGCACACCTGGACATTGAAGTAGCGATTGTGTCTGGGCTCAAGAGAATTACCATTTTGCCTAGAGTACTATATCATACATGGGACAGGATCTATATATGGTTGCGGGTTCCAGAGCATTATCCTTTTCTCCCTAGAGTCACTATATCATACATATATACTACTCATGAGACAAAGATGTTCTTTTTATCGAATTTTGGGTCCAAAGTCAAGTGCACTGGACATCAAAGCAGAATATTATTATGGCTTCTGCAGCATATCCTTTCTACCTGAATCACCATATCATACATTTGAATTCAACCATGGGTCAAAGATGTTCTCTATGAATTTTGGGTCAAAAGTGCAAAGGTCAAGCTCACTGGACATTAAAGTAGCAATAGGTTTTCATTTAAAATACTTGAACAATCTTGTGAGATTGAATTTTTTAATGATATCTTGTGTATATGAATAGAATCATATGAATATTTTGAAAGAATACTCTGTATTGAGACTTAAGAAATGCAAATATAGACTCCCTGTGTGGCTATTATACTCAGGTGACCGTTAAGGCCTGTTGGGCCCCTTGTTTTTTTACATTCCCTGGTGGAAACCTTTGATATTTTCATGTTGAGTATATGTTCGAGAACAAGTGTAGATGCACTGCAGCCATTGTATGAAAATTACCAACAGTAGAATGGGGATGTTGCAAGAGAGCCGTTGTTCGCATCTACATAAACGACGTCTTCCCAGATCATTAAATCATCAGAGTATTAAAGCGTTAGTATTGTTGTAACGGCGTAGCCCAATGTGGGTGCAATATAAACTCTATGTGTCGTTACGGTTAGACAGGTATATTTCATATTACACGCAAACGTTTATTCACCAAATAGAAAAACATTATAATTCGCGTACTACTTTCGTAAGTATATAATTATATAATATATAGATGAAATACATCGCAGAGGCGTAGGACTGATCTTGAAAGTGGGGGGCCACTTAAAAAAATCACAGAAGTGGGGGGGAGGGGGGGGCAGCACTTCAAACTTCATGTGCAAGCAAAAAAACAAAAAAAAACAGGCATTTGTACACTAAAAGTGGGGGGGGGGGAGGGCAAACCTCTAGTTTATATGATGAAAGTGGGGGGGCCCACTTACAAATATTATGTGACAAAGCAAAAAAAAAAAAAAAAAAAAAAGGCGCTTTTTATACACTAAATAGTGTGGGGGGGGGGGGGCAAACCTCTATCTTCATGACTGAAAGTGGGGGGGGGGCACACTTCTAAAATTGTGTGTATTTTGCAGAAAAAAAAAAGTTACTCGAGAAAAAGTGGGGGGGCAAAAACATACTTTTGCCCCCACTTTTGAAAGTTGGGGGGGCATGTGCCCATGCCCCCCCGGCTCCTACGCCCATGACATGTACGTGTACATGTTCATTCTGTATTGAGTTTTGAAAAAAACCAAAAACAAACATAGGGCTGCCAAAGCATGTAAACCCCAAAATATAATTCACACATCAAATTTACCCCGAAGGATAAAAACTTGCATCAAAATGTGCATAAATCATCATAAATTTAGCCTGTCGGGTTTCTACCTTTTCCTTGGTGAATTTCGGCGTGGCCCATAATTAAGTGATTTTAGATTTGTCGGTAGAAATGGATTATTCATTTTAACAATGGTGACATATACTGGAATGGATGTCCATTCTCTCCCGGGAGTAAAGCGCAACAACCCCACCTGGCATCAGAAGTGTGCTATTAACCAGACCATTTTACCAAAAATTCATTAGCTTTGGTCCTTGTCCCATGCAAATCAAAGCAATTCAACTTCAGTACGTAATTATTAAACAACAACGTTTTAACCTTCATGCCAGCCAGATAGACAAGGCCATCTCTATATACCCCCTAACTTTGTAAGGGTATAATTAATTTTACATTTCTACGTTTAAAAAAAAATCAAGATCATTGAAGTTGTGCACAGGTAAAATTCACAATGCACGCAAAACCAACACATCGCTCTCAAAGCAGAAACACATGACTAAACAATGCACAATGGAAACATTCGCGATCTTGAGTATCAAGATCAGGCATATTCTTGTCAGCAACTTTGAATTTGTTCAACTATTTTAATCTGCACTCAAACCATACTAGAGAAAAGTCGAGGATACATTTTACTTATCTCTGCGATACATTGTAGTTTTGAAATTTGATAATTTGGACGAACCACAGAGAAAACTGCGCGACCTATGAAGATATCGTGTATCGAATCAATGATATCAGTTTACCCAATACTGATACAACAATTGTGATTCCTTCATTTATTTTCCAAGCGAATTGTTCATACATGACATCAACCGTGACTTTTATCTATAAAGTAAGATGGTTCCTTTGTATCATCAAGCCTGTACTACAGCAGGACATAAATCGATTCCTTAGTCAATTCTGCATCACCGACTTAGTACACATGTCTTCAGATGTCTACATGCAAAATGAATTTGCAAACATGGTCTTATTGAACTTCCTGCTATCGTTTAACAATATATCAATCGTCAGCCATATAGAGTTGATCGTTGTCATGGTTTCACTTCCGTTTGGAAATTCCTTTCCCGTGTTATCAACATGAAGACAACGATGACAGAATCCCCTGGCGTACTTTTTAGTGTGATTTTATTTCTTGTCTGTGATGTCGGTAAGCTACATTCTGATCGTGTTATAGACATTTTGTTCTTTTAAAATATGGATCAATGTTTGAGTAATATCATGTAATGGCATGTATGTACGAAAGTCAATTTGCGTTGTTATTGAAGTGTAGCAAAATCGATGCTTCAACTTAAATGGAGCAGTGTCAGTCAGGTTGGGAATCATTTTTAAAAGGCTGATTATAATCAATGGTGAAATTTTATATATATCTTGATCATTGACTTGGAAGGGATGGTGACTTCATTTTGCTAAATACGTACACGTTTTACGTTAAAGGCCGTCCCCTTTCGACATTATAACCCCATACTTTATATTCAACGCTCTGGATTCAACGCACAACCATAGTGGGTTAAATTAATTCACTCCATATGGTCTACGATATGCTCTCACGACTTATATTTGGGCCATGTCGCATAGATTGATCCATGCAGCACGGACCCTCCTTGACATTTTCCCCATGTCATAAAATTTCCAGTACATGTATAACAAAAGCCCACTAGGCTACAGCCACGAGGATTTGCCTCTTGTGATTTAAAGCCCCCGCATACCACCGTCAGTTTTCGATTGATGTAAATTTATGATCGAAATAACAGTATGTACAGACATTGTTGGAACATTAAGTATACAATTCTAGTACGCAGTAACAATCTAATTTTGAAAACTTTTATTTTTCTCCTTCGTGTAGCACACACCCCTCAATACATGTATGTATACATTCATAAACAATATGTGTATGAAAAGGAGCGAGAGTTTACTAGAAAATTAACGATTTTTAGGTCATATGAATTGAACATTTTTAACTTCTTGTTGATAACTACCATATTCCAATTCTTTTTCAAATTTGGTATGAAGCATCTTTAAGACAAGGGAGATATACGATGTAAATTTCAGAAACTCTTGCACCCCTGGGGTTTTGGGAGTGGGGCAAAGTGACAATTTTTCAAACATCACGTGTAAGAAAAACTTAATACGTAATGACTCAGAAAGGAAGGCCTTAAAATTACCAAAATTATACATTCTATAATCCCCAGGGTGGGGCCAAACTTGGTATATAGTTTTTTGAAAAGCATCTTCATTAATGCTATTGATATTAGAATGAGCAGGTAGCTTTTTTACCAAAGATCCCAGGAGAAGGTTTGGTATTAGGATGGGGCCAAAATGGTCCTGATTAAATGTGTAAACAATTGTACTTTTTTTCTTTCTTTCCTCTTGATCACTATTATTCCAATTCTTTTCAAATTTGGTATGAAGCACTTTTGGGACAAGAGGGTATAACTTGTAAAATTAGGAATTCTTGCACCCCTGGGGCTTGGGAGTGGGGCAAAAGAAGGCAAAATTTTCAAAAATCTTCTCGACTTTCACACAAGTGGGTGAAAAACTAAATACATGGTTATAATTTCCATGAAGCCTACTACTAAAATTATAAAATTCATGGCTTCTGGGTGAGGGATTTAGGCCCTATGGCGAGGCCAATATGGTCATACAGTGAATATGTATTAAATCTTAGATAATCTTCTCTACCTCTATATGTATTTGGGAAAAACTAGTCTTATCATTATGTATAGATGTACAGCTAAATTAATCCCTAAATGTAACTTTGGCAGCTCTAAAACCCCAAAGCGTCCAGGGGGTTTCGCCACACCCCCGGGCCTCCATTTAGACTCCACCCCAGACTTGTAGCTTATTGGCTCCTCTTTCAATGAATCGTCCCTATCCCCCATTTGACAAATCCTGGATCCGCCATGCAGGGCTCCCTGTATGGACTATGATACTCAGGTAACCGTTAAGACCTGTGAGCCTCTAAGTTAATGAATGAACTTCCTCAGACCTACAAAAATTATCTCCATTAGGTCTAGATACGAAGTGCTCTTGGTCAATTTTAGACCAAACAAAAATAATCATTACACGAGAAAATGCATAGTATTACATGTATTTTTTGTCCATAACAAAGTACACATGTATAAGCTTATTCCCTATTCAAACCTATTCATGTATTTGACTCAAATTTTTAAAATAGCACAATCGCAGATTTTCATGTAACCAGTTATCAACAACCCCTACCCCTTTTTTATACGTCCGTCTTTAGACGCCAAGTACTGTGTTATGTTGTGGCGTTGTCCGGTCGTCCAGTGTAACGACGAAAAGTGATCCCCGTAAAATATTGACCGGGGTTCATATTTCTACGTAGAAAACTAGAAAAGTGACCCATTTTGTTGTAGAATACCGGTGTCCGTCCGAAATTATTAGTCTGTGCCATATAACTTCTTACCCTCTTTGTGAATTTGTCACAAGGGTCCTCCCTGTGACGGCACTGGTTATATAATATTAATAAGTCTGCAGTTCTATTTATAGGTTAATTTACATATGTACAACACTACAATCATAAGTCCACAAATCACATCCTTGCAGTTTCAGAGTCTAGCTTTCATCTCTACTCTTTCTCACGAGGTACCTCCTAATTATTTCACTCACACCAGATCTATTCTCAAACAAAAGACATAACTTATCAACTCTTACTGTTCATCTCTCAAAATCCAATCATTCATAAGAAAACAGAAAGCATTCAAACCAATTAACTCAGAGACCCTGAACATTCACTCTGCTCTCTAACTAACTCACACGACACTCCTGGGATAAGGTTACAGCGGCCAGCGCTTTACACCTGTCACTTCAAACACAACACAATTATTATTAAATTGACGGAAAGATATAGCCTCATTACAATTTAATACAATATTTCACAAAATGGTTGCCAAAGACCCAAGAAAGTGTCATGACCTTGAGTCAAGGTTATAGATCAAAGGTCAAGGTCACAATGCATAGAATAATTTTAACAATGTCCGTTTAACTTTTCACCGAGTGCATGGATTGGAATATTTCACAGAATTGTTGCCCTGAGCCCAATTTTTATGCCTAGACGGTAAGTAATGCAACATTTATAGTGATACAGAGTTAGCTCGATCTTGTTTCGTATTCAATTTCTGTTTTGTGTACTGTGCCTATGAATTGCTCAAACGCCCTTTATCTATTATTCAACTTTACGTGTTAAAAATCTATGATATGAAACACTGTTATCTATTATTATAGATCTTCATTGTAATTTCTCACTAATGAATATACTGAATAAAGGAGAAAACTTGTATAACTATAGGCCCAGCCTGCTGCCTAATTATAAAGTAATGAAAAAGAATGCGCGGGAAAGAATGTGCCTGTACAATTCATCGATTTCGACCATTAAACCGACATGTTTCTCGATGATTTTAAAAAAGTACATTCCTGAAACTAAACGAAATCGTGTTTTACGTAGAATTACATGTATACATAGTTTAATTCTCCCAGAGAATGACGACAGGATTGTCCAGTGCTTAATGAATTGAACTCCTGATCGAAGGTGGTTTTTTTTTGTTTGGTTTGGTTTGTCTTTCTTTCTTTCTCGTCCATATTTGTTGTGATAAAGATTTGATCTTCGTTTTAATTATACGAATACTAATAATCAATATAGATTAATTTCAGTGAGCGGGTTTGGGGGCGAGAAATGTGGAATACTGTCAGTCATTGTAAATTAATTTCAGTGAGCGGGTTGTGGGGCGAGACGTGTGGGTCAGGTCAATGTTTCTATGGTTACCATTGCTGCAGCGACTCAACTGGGTACTGTTGTCCCGATGGTTATATCTGCAGTGGCGCCATCTGCATTAACTTAGCGTGAGTCAGTCAGTCTCTCTCTCTCTCTCTCTCTCTCTCCTCTCTCTCTCCTCTTCTCTCTCTCTCTCTCTCTCTCACATGAATTCAGACTTGATCAGTAATTTTGGATGCTATATTTTTGGTTCTCAGTTCTGTTCCTGCTCATCTGAACAAATCCCATTTATATAACAATTTTCTTCCTTCGTATTTCTTTTTTTTTCTTTCGTATCTTGAATGATTGTTACTTTTCAGATGACATTTCATATTGATACACATGAGCGTAAATAGTGTATTGATAATGCATAGGGGCGTAGGATTTGATCGGGGGGGGGGGGCTTCTAAATAATGTGCAAGCAAAAAAAAAAAAGATAATACAATGAAATGAATAGGGGGGGGGGCAAACTTTTAAAAAAAAAAAAACCAAAAACGCTGAATGGGGGGAGGCAAAACTTCTAAATTTATGTGAAATGATGCAAAAAAAAAATACTTGACAAAGGGGGGGGGGGGGCGCAAAACATACCCCTCCACGGCTCCTACGACATGTAATGTTTAAAATATTGAAATATCAAATAGGAATTTATGCATTTTAGGGTTTATGGGATTGTATTTTAAAGTACATTAAAGTGTTCTTTCTAAAATATCAGATAGGAATGGATTTCTTGAGATACTTGTAGAAGATCACCGTTAACACAGCGACATAACTGTATTTTAATACTGTGTTAATTGATTTCTACGCAAGTGTCATCATCGCTCCCATCGTCATCGCCTGTGATCGTCATCGTCGTCATAGTCATCGTTATCATCGCCTGCCAAAAGTAAGAACAGTCTACAAATGTCGCCAGTCGTTCCTACATGTCTTCATAATATTTCAAAATATCAATAGAATGATTTTTTTTAAACATAGGCTGATATATTGATTTCTTTTAAAAAGCCCAATCAATCTGACCTAAAAGAACAGACCTATGACATAAATACAGTGTAATACATAGGAGATCCCATATAATGTGTAATATAGGTCTACATAGGAGATCCATATATTTATAATATAGTCTACAAAGAAAGATCCCTATATGTTATAGTTATAGGTCTACATGTACATAGAAGATCCCATGTATTTATAATATAGGTCTAGCATAGATATCCATCATGTTTAAATTAGGTCTCCAAAGAAGATCCATATATCTATTATATAGGTCTACAAAGAAGATCCCATATATCTATAATATAGGTATAAAGAAACTCCATGTATTACTAATTAGGTCTACCAAAGAAGATCCCATGATATTATAAGTTTATAGTCTACAATTAACATAGAAGATCCCATGCTATTATAATATAGTCTACAAAGAAGAATCCATATATGTATAATATAGGTCTACATTACATAGAAGATCCCATGTATTTATAATATAGGTATACATGTACACTAGAAGATCCCATGTATTATAATATAGTGTGCTCATAGAAGATCCCATGTATTTATAATATAGGTCTACATAGAAGATCCCATGTATTCATATATATAGGTCTACATAGGATATCCCATGTACTGTATTTATAATATAGGTCTACATAGAAGATCATATATTTTTATGATATAGGTTACGATAAGAGATCCCATATATTTATGATATAGATATACATAGGAGATCCCATAATTTATTTGTAATATAGGTCCTATATATTTATAATATACACTGTAGGTCTGTTCTTTAGTCAGATTTAAGCCAGATTATCATGCCAAACGATAAATGACTTTGAATAATGTTTAATAAGACTGTATATTGCCACAGAGAACGAGCCCAAGGCGTCGTGATTGCTCCAGCAGGAGGCGCTGTTGCATACAACGCCATCAGCAGACGACACAAATACGACAGCAAGCCACACAAATACGGACAGCAGCCGACACAATACGGACAACCACAGCCCGCGAACTACCGCCGTATGGGCAGCCCCCGCAGCAGGGTTACCCCAGCACCGCTCTACCCCAGGATCCGCCCGTCTATCCAGGACAGCCTCAGACCTCGTCCAATCCGGCATACCCCCCCCCCGCCTGCTGAATACAAACAAATGAATCGACCAATGATGTCAATAAGAATATCGTAATACTGTTGGTAGTCAAGTAATGCACTGAAATTTTTGAAGGAGTGAACTTATAGTATTCACTTCATTTAAAAATATACCCTGAATTATTGCGTCGTAGTGCAACTATGCTTCACCCTCCTCCCAAAAATACTCGAATTGTGAAAGTTTGTCACAAAAGATGAATTAATCGATAAATGATAAAAACTCTAGAAAACTTTTGTCACTATAGGATGGGTAAGTGCATACTAGGAAATTTTAACTGTCGATTTAATGTTTGTAAATATTGTATCAGACAGCACGCTGCTGATATTATTGATTTTTTCCATACAATTTAATACTGCTGCCTCCCGAACAACATACCGTATCAACAGTTTACACCGGGGCATGTCGTATTCTGGGATAATACACTAATCTTGTTTTTCTTTTCTACATTAACTATGTTTTGTAAATATGCATTTAAAGATCATCCAAAATGCTATTTATCTCTCTGTTACGTCACTAATTCACGTTTTTGACTTGATTGAACGGGTTATCGTTCCTGCATTGATGACAGTTTGCTTCAACGAAGTGAGTGGTTTCGATAAATGATAGCGATTTTGTAAAATTATAAGAGAATGCACGAACGAACAGAAGAATCTCTAACCACTGTGTATTGATATATGCATATCCAATGTTCGAGCTTTGCTTTGAGTAAAAAATCAAGCGAAGTTTCGACCAGATGTTGCTTACTAAAAATCTCTACTGTGATTTTGACTAATATGTGATGGAGATGAAAATTTACATTTGGATGATCTTTATTACATATTTACAAACATAAATAACGTAGAAAAGGAAAACCAGATCAGGAGAAAACAGTGGGGGGGGGGGGGGGGGGGTGAGTGACCATAATGCATGCCTCCAATGCCTGTGATCAATTATATTAGGATGAATGTACTGTCATGTACGTGGAAACCATGTATACTTATATATGTTTTAAAAGAAAGTATATTTTTATGCTACGTGATACAATGTGCTTATTTTCACACAGAATATCTACTTTTTTATCGACTGTCTGTTTGTCTGTCTGATATATGTTTTGTGGGGTTTTTATTTGAAAGTTTGAAAATCTGCTGCGGAGAACTGTAATTTAAGGAATGGTTGTAGGGTAAATCTATAGCCACAGGCACCGGCCCGACGTCTGGACCCGCTTGTGCACTCCTTTGATCCGTTCCAATTTTGTGTAGGATTGTTTATACTGTAAATTAGAATTTTTTGTTGTTGTTTTGTTGGTTTTTTTTTTTTTTGTTTTTTTTGAGGGGGGGTTAGAGAAAATGCTAAAGATTTAGTGTTTTGCAAATTAACATCATTGCTAAATATTAAGAATGCGAAAATCAATAAATTTTATCTCTATTAGATATGAACAGTCATGTATTAAAATAATAGGATGAAAAATTTACCATTATTATTATTTTGTGAATATTTGCTGGTATGATACATGTAGTAGTTATTTGTCTTTCATTATTATTATTAAAATTAAAACTAACTTAATGAATTTATCAAAATGAAGATTTATATAGCTTGATACAGCAATTAATTTTTGTACGGGAAGACAACAAAGTGATTTTGCTTCCTTCAAATCCCCGGAATGGGTTTTCTAATGCCTGCGTCACACTGTCCCGATT
>CAJDSM010014888.1:456-19105 GCA_903981925.1 Ostrea lurida
ACTTTATATCGTCCACTCACTGATGGGTGACGATAGGTGACCTAGTACTGCTTACACACTGATGGGTGACCAGAGGTAGCCTAGTACTGCTTACAAACTGATGGGTGACCCGAGGTACTAGTAACTTAGTACTGCTTACAAACTGATGGGTGACCCGAGGCACTAGTAACTTAGTACTGCCTACATACTGATGGGTGACCAGAGGTAACTTTGTATCGTTTACTCACTGATGGGTGACCCAGGGTACATGTAACTTAGTACTGCTTACACACCGATAGGCGACTCGAGGTAACCTTGCACTGCTTACACACTAATGGGTGACCAGAAGTAACTTTGTATTGCCTACACATTGATGGGTAACCAGAGGTGGTACAAAGTGACCTCTGATCCAACATCAGTGTGTAAGCAGTACTAGGTTACCTCGAGTCACCCATCAGTGTGTAAGCAGTACTAGGTTACCTCGGGTCACCAATCAGTGTGTAAGCAGTACAAGGTTACCTCGGGTCACCCATCAGTATGTTAACAGTACTAGGTTACCAATCAATGAGTAGGCATTAAATACTTACTTCTGGTCACCTATCAGTGTATTAAGCGAAACTAAGTTATCTCTGGTCACCCATCAGTGTGTAAGCAGTACAAGGTTACCTCGGGTCACCCATCAGTGTGTTAACAGTACTAGGTTACCTCGGGTCACCAATCAGTGTGTAAGCAGTACAAGGTTACCTCGGGTCACCCATCAGTGTGTTAATATTACATGTACATGTACTAGTTTACCCGTGGTCACCCATGTTTTCTACTTTGACTTCTCAAATGGAACTATACTTTAGGGCGTAGTCTTAGATGTGGGTTGACCCGTGGTCCTATTTCAGCGTACAAATTATCCTTCTGCCCCCGGTTCGTATTATTTAAACATTTTGTTTGTACAACAAGCATTGCATAAAAAACCTTGTTTTTGTAAGAATTCGTCAGCTTTTGGGGCTTTGCCCCTGGCCCCGGGATCGGATTTAAGACAAAATTTCAATCACTTGTGAAATGTTCATTATTTCTTAACTGAAACTTTTAAAATGACATTTAAAAAAGCTAACAAAACACTGAGATGGCCAAAACATAGAATTTTCATCTCCAGAAACAATTAGTGGGAGTAGTGGACGTTGAACGGACTGGGTCTACCTTGTTATTTAATATATAACATGATTATATTTAAAATTTATGTGATACAATTTATGTAATACCAAATAACACTAAATATACTATTATGTAATTTTGAATATTAAAACATTGCATATCTATCTGATGCATATACACAGGTTGATTAATGCCGTATATGTATATATTACTCTTTGTGTATGTACACCTTATGATTATTATTCTCTTCTAAATATACACCTTTTGTGAAATTTTGATTTTGAAATACAAACAGAATTTATGATGTAATATCATGGTATATGAAATATTGTTATGTTGTTAATATCTGCATCTTGCAACTGTTGCTTGTATATTTTAATAAAAGATAAAAAAAAGAAAAAAAAAAGAAAAGAAAGAAAAAAAAACACACACACACACACAAACACACACACCAAAAAAAAAACCAACTCCAGAAACAATAGATAATCCAATTTTGAGTCATGTATTTGTTATGCTGAACCTTGTCTTTAAGCTAACAATAAAGAAATTTGCTCAGTTACATTAATTTTTGTATTTTTAATTTAAAAAAAGGACCTAAAAAAAGGACCAAAATGAAGCATTTTAACCATCTTAATTGGGATACATTTTCAGGGTGTTCTTGTTACCATGGCAACGGTACCTCAAATGCGATTGTTTGGTACCATATTCTATGAGAGGGTGTCAAATAATCACCAAATATGCCAAATCAGCAAAATCGGTGAGGGTGCTTATCCATCCCTATATTAAAATGTTGATGCTTACAGAGAATGACTCTAAAACCCACGTCAAATAACGTCAGAAACGTGATTCTCGAATAACAAAGTTAACGTTAACACACGTTCTACGAACCCGATGACATTTTGGTTAATATGTACACGTCGGTTTATCCTTGTCCTCTAACACCACTGGGACTAATGATTAAAAAATGAAAACAAACATTGAAAAAAAAGAAAGAAAGAAAGAAAAAACCACAAAAGACCGTGCGAATCGCAATATCACAAATAATCCGGATATTTAAAGAAAGAATTCGGTGTTTAATTAATTAAGTAATAAACTAGTAATAAAAGTGGAATAGTATTTTTAACACTCAAACCTGAGTTAACTCCTTACCTGGAAGAAGAAGAATAAAAATTGTCATGACATCCGATGTACCTGTAAATTACGAAATCCCATTGAGCTCATTTTCGTAGAGAAAAAATAAAACATTTTTCGCGTTATTATGCTTAACTTTCGCGAAATAACGCGTAACTTTCGCGAATGAATATTTACATTTTTGTGGTAAAAAGACGTGGTTCTTTGGGATTCTTTGTGGTAAAAATTGATTGATTGATTATTTATTGTTTTACGTCCCACCGAGAATAATTCACTCATATGGAGACGTCACCAATGCCGGTGAAGGGCTGCAAAATTTAGGCCTATGCTCGGCACTCAGGGCCTTTGAGCAGGGAGGGATCTTTATCGTGCCACACCTGCCGTGACACGGGACCTCGGTTTTTTCGGTCTCATCCGAATGACCGCCCCATTCAGTCGCCTCTTACGACACGCAAGGGGATGCTGAGGACCTATTCTAACCCGGATCCCCACGGGTAGATGCACCCTAAAATATGCTGTCAATAGGCCTTTCCGAAAACGTGAGTTATCTCTCTTTGTATTCTAACTTTTCGTGTGCATGTGACAACTTCCGGGTAGTAATATAATCATACTACACGCTATTTGAGTGTCTTGTTTCTGTTGTTATATCGAGTATGAATGAAAAAGTTGATATGTTTGCTGCATTAAAGTTAAAAAAAAGGTCAGTAAGAAAAAATAAAAGGATCAAGTCAGGATGTTTTTTTCCCGGGGGGGGGGGGGGGGGGGGGGGGGGCACTTCGTAATTTTATGGGTAGGGGATGTGCCACTGACATTGCAGACCCCCACCCTTTTCATATATTTTAGATTTGAGAATTTGTATACCTTTTCATATAATTTTCTGTTCAAAATGGTGACCTTTTCCCATATGACAAAACAAGAACTGCCAAAGCTGGATTCAAATTAGAAGGCCATTCATATAATTAATTGAAGTAAACAATTAACCTTTATCCATATATTTCATGCTGATTTCTATACCTTGTGCATATTATTCTCTAGTGGAAAAAGGCTACCTATTTCCAGCGGCACATCTTAGAACTTGCGTACCAATTCTATCCGGTATAATAGAGTGCGCCCCCCGTCTGCGTTTTTTTTATCCCAAGAGAGTGATATTGTGCCCCCCCCCCCACCCCACAACCACTTAGAAAACGAACTGTAAAAATAACAATAAAATTCAAAACACCCACTTGGTTTCCCGATGCCCCTAATTACGACTTGGGTAATTTTTGGAACTAACTTAATTAGAAATAATTAACAGAAACTACCGATTCCCAAAAGGTGATGGCGACTCGTTCAGCTGAAAGCCCCCCCCCCCCCTTCTCTAATTTTGTGGAAACGAGGGGTTATTCATATTCGGTCTTTCTTGCCCCTCAAGGTGGCAAGAAAGACCGAATATTGAATTTTCTTGCCCCTTGGAGGGGACAAGGAAGACTGAATATGAATAACCTCTCGTTTCCACAAGAAATCTCTCTCTCTCTCTCTCTCTCTCTCTCTCCTCTCTCTCTTCTCCTCTCTTCTCTCTTATCGATCTCCTCTCTCTCTCTCTCTCTTTACTAGGAGTTGATTCGTGTATGAAATTTTGCATATTATGCTATAAATGAGAAATTGGCCTCATTATTTTATCAGGGCTAAGTCAATCCCCATCACTACGTACAGACCTTATCAAAAACATTTTACCAAAGTTACAATGTCAAGACAAACTCTCTCCAAAGTAACTGCACGTGGCGCCGGGTCTGTATTTAAAATGCAGAAGACCAAGTAATTTGATAAGAAAAAAAAACTCATCTTATTTCCCGATTAATATAAATTAATTTTCCATAGGCCCAGGGATGGAAGCGCACGTTTGTTACTAAAAAACTTTAAAAATGTACGGGGGAGGGGGGAGGACTCAACTTAAACCTTTGGAATAAGTTTGAACCGCGCCACTTTGCTTTAAATATCTTGTGTCATCTACCCCCAATTCCTCATTTTCTCTATCCCATTGGGGTATGTAATTACGTCAGCACGTATCATTTCAAAAAGAGAACATTAATCAGTAAAAAATTATCAAAAATAGATGCCGAGCTGGGACCGTTCATACAATTGCATGTTCGACTGAGTTTCCAGGGATGGTGGGTGTTTAAAATATTTTTAAGCTTGGTGAACATAAAGTATCAAGGTAGCTTAAATAATGCTAGCCTAGGATCGACGTGGTAGTTACCAAGAGTATAAAGAAACGTGTGAGACAGAATTTCCCCCAATGATCAATGGATTTTCAGTTTCATACTTTCCGATTTATATGTAAGGCATTACATAATAATCAGAGGGGAGGGGGGGGGGGGGGGTGGGGGGTCAATAATGTAATTACTAATTCTATTTTCACGAAAAGTTGCAACGTACTTGCATGGACACCCCAACTATACTTGAATTTTTCAGCAAGAATATATGAACGAGTATGGTTTCCAAAAATTTTAAAATAGAATGGGTGTGTTTTGAAAATCTCAGCGGGACTTGACGGTCTTTAACCCAAAAAGTATAGGTTGGGACCCCCCCCCCCCCGCCGGGTGTGGTGAAGAAAGGAAAGTATTTTCCCAGAATCCATAAACGTCGGTCTGACATAATACAAGAATTAAATATACAGTTGTGTCAGAACTTGCTTAACTAAACACTGATATTATCAAGCAACATTTTATAAGGCTGGTTGTGGTGTTTTAAAAGGTCTGTGGAACTTATGGAAACTTAGATGCTGATCTATATCAATGTAAGATTAATTTTGGTTGAAAACACGTTAAAATCAAAGATGGGAAGGTGAATCGTCTTCTTCTTGATAACATTTATTTTCCCATATTGTAAGCGCAATATCTCTTGCAGCTTTCTGCACTGTTTGTTAATGGACGCTTCTTGAAATATAATACCCGGAAGTTTAAAATTAAATTACGCAAGCGCACTACCGTCCGGATCAAGGAAGATAACTCACGTTTTTCGGAAAGGCTTATACCCCCCCCCCCCCCCCCCAGTCATAATATAAGCTGAGAACACTGGTTTGCACTAAATTTATTTAAACAGCAAACTCAAACGATTCGCTCCTGAAAAATAAATTGTACCTCATGAAATAGTATTTCAACAAGTGAATGTACTGATTCTGGCTGCAATAATGTAGCCTCAAGCTCCCATTTTCGTTTGAGTATTGTTAAATATTATTCTTTTAAGACGTCAAGGGGGGAAAGGTAAATCTGAGTTGGAAGTTGGTTAAGGATTAAGGTATGCCGAATCCATTTGAGTAGTTTTGCGTCGTTTATGAGATTTCATTAATTATTCAAAATGGCGTCCACGCAAACCTGTCATGCTAGACCATACTTTGCACACATCGAAACCATCCTTTTATTCCAAGATGTTCAGTTTTTTTACCAGTCGTTTTCAAGAAAATAAGGATGATTTAGTATGTGACATGGCAAAATTTCAATATTAGGTCGGAAACAATGTTGAGGCACCACCACATCGATCAGTGTCACGAGCAGCAACTACGATGTTGGACGCTCGGCTCTTGACACAGTGCAGTATTATGCGTGTGTCAGCTTCCTCATGGCGCCCTTCCAGTTCCTCAGAGTTGACGTCAAGGGTAGACGATTCTGCCTGCTCTTCGTCGCTGAATCCTCCTGCAACAACAATGTTCTTGCCTGCCGAAGCCTTTCTAAAAGCAAGGTGTGGGACAAAAATCTTGTCAAGTCGGCTTTATTTGCTGCATATGTGATGAAGTTGTTCCATTTCAGAGGTACATTCAGCAGGTAATTTTTGATGTTGTTTGTGACAAAGTCCTTTGTGGCAAATTGTTCTGCAGTTCGGAATTTGCATTAGATGAGAACAACTTGAAGGACTGAAATGTGTTCAGGAGATACTAGTAGTTTTTTTTTTCATGGCTGGATTGCACTCGTTGTGAGTGAATGCGTCGTCACGCCTAATGCCGTAGACCAGCTTGATCTCGCTGACCAGGTGAGATCTCAGGTTGAAAGAGAGAACCCACCTGCTCGAGGCTGACGTTGTCTTTGTGATGCCAACAATGCCAGCGCCTTTCTTGCCAATGTCAGCTTAATTCAGCCACTCCTGGCTCTGATCCGGGTCTACCTGGTTGAACTTCTGAGTTGATCTTTTCACAACGAAGTTGTCACTGTCAAACTCTGCCTTCACTGGATCTGACAGATGATTCATCTCACTGATGTAGATGTCCCATCTGGCATAGTTGATGTGATTATACTTGAAAAAGAATGGAAGCATCAACTTGAAGGCATGCAAGTGAAGCCGCCACAAGCCTTCTCTCTGTGCTCTGGTGAAGAGAAGAAGGATCTCCAACATTTGGATATAGGTCCATCAAAACTGTAAGTTAGGGTTGCCATTGGTGACCTCAAAGGCATCAACCGTTTCTCTAAAACCTTTGCTTGCGAGCATAGCAAACAAGCCACCTGTGTCCTTGGATGGCCGCTTGTCCCGTATGTTTTTCTAGATATTGATTTCTGTCACTGATGAAACCGAGTAGTTTTGGAGTGCGAATAGTCCACATTAATTGCACCGTCTGTTTGTGAATTCTCATTCCTTTGGCATATGACTTGCCTGAAAGAACTTGTTCAGACGTGTTGGGTCCAAGTTGCTGTCAATCAAAGCCTCTAAAAGACCAGAGGAGTGCACGTGTTCTCCTATTACCTGCATGTATTTGAGCGAAGTGTGCAGACCACCAAGCCTAACAACCAGAAAACTCTGGCTTTGTCCACTTTAGTACCATGTGTATACAATAGAATGCCTCATCAACAGTCATTACGACGTGATGCTGACCAAGCTTTCTGGCCATACACCTGCATTTCAAAATAACCGTATGTAAGGTGTCCATCCAGTTAATGAGCAGGTGCTTGAACTATTTGCATGTAGCCAATGCTTGTGAGTTCTGGCGACCTATCATCGTGTACTTGGTTGAAATGTGTCCATCCTTTTTCTGAAGCATTGTTTCTTGCTGTTTCATGAAGAATGCAGTATCTTTTGCTACAGCTTGTAGAGTCTGGTCACTGTCAGAATCCTGAAAGCATTCTTTTTCTGCGACTGTTGTTGGCTGAGCTTTCCCCTCCGTAATGTCTGCAAATACAATGTCTCCCAGAACATCTGGTACATCTAGAGTGGTTTTCATTCATGGTTCCAATTGTTCCAATCCCATCTCGGCACAGGTGCCTCGTTGCCAACCTGCCACTTGTATGGCATAGAAGCTGTTCTTGCCATCAAAATTTGAATCGTTTATGTCAATATTGTCACATGTAAAATGAACGAAGCGATTTGGGTCGAAGTTAGGTGATGTCACTGCACCTGTTTCAGAGCCCATTCCTTTCTACCAAAGCTGTGTCGACTTGTAGGATGTTCTTGCAACTGATGATGTGCCCTGCATTGTGGAAAAGATTCACAAGTTCTTTATATCTGGTGCAGTGCACATCCAAATCCAAGGTGTTTTGGTGTTCAGTATTTGCCACCGATAAGATAGTACACAATGTCTTGTGCAAGACTGAGAATCCTTGTCTGAGCTTTGGCTTCTTTCTGGCTTTCGGGTACTGAAGTTATCATCTTTTCCTCGTTCACCTCGAAGCCCTTGTTTTCTGGGTGTGAGAGGACATCGGACCGAAGTTTCAGTGCTACATGCACTATATCCAGAAATTCTTCACTCGCTTTATATTTGGGAATGTGTAGGGGTTCTTCTTCATACACTAATTTTAAGAAGTTGAGAATAAGCAGTACCTGTCTTGCTGGTGTTTGCAGTGACAAGTCATAAATGTCAGCTTTTTCTGTCTTTGACACACAATGTATGATTCCGGGGACACGTGTCTGTCACGTTTCAAGGAGCAGACTGGATCCATTACGTCCGAAGTTCCATATACCGGTACTGCAAACAAACAATACAATGGTGGTCATTGATACAGTTTTAAACCCATTAGAGGCAATTATAAATCGTACAACAATGAAAAGTAATGTTTTCGTTTAAGAACTGATTTTTATTAAATGACCTGCACGCCAACCTTGTTGCCCTTTCAGGCAAGGCAAAAGGATGATAATTGACAACATAGACAAAATACAGTTTTCAGTCTTTTACATGGATTTAGCATCCCAAAGAGCCAGGTATAATATGAAGGAAAATCGGCCTTCAAAATTCATGAAATCAAATGGACAAAGTATCCACAAAATGTCATTGTCAATACACATTATTTTTTCCATATATCCCATGTATTTTTTTTTTGGTGAGATTTAGTTAAATGTAGCGTTATTTCTGACAAAAAACACAAATAACGTCATGAAATCGACGTTTATATAAACGTCATGGAATGCAAGAAAACTACACTTGAAATTGCTTTTTTAGCACACGGATTTAAAGCTTGATATACCGGTACCTTTTACTTTTTCAATAAGATGGGTCAGGATATATCAAATCCTAAATGGAATAGAAAAAAAATTGTAAACTAAAGGATATTATTGCATACCGTATAAGAACAAGCTCTGGTATATCGAATCAGCTGAGAGAAATAAACACCATATGCAGGTGATAATGGAATACACTTAAAAACTAACCATATGCAGGACAAGCTCTGGCGTATCCAGATAAATAAATAACATATGCAGGTGATAATGGAATATTGCTACATAAAGATGGAAAGTTGGCAATGGAAAAGCTGTTCAAAACACCCCGTCTACTAGTATAATATATATGTAGTTGAGATGTTAGTTTTTGTTAAATGTCTATGTTCAATACAATATCTAAATGAGAAGCAGATGTGAGAGAATAACGAGTTAACTATATACAGGAGATAACCAAAACAGGAAAGAAAAAGATACTCCCGATTTGTAGTATCAACTAACCTCGATGGCTTTCCAGCACTGTTCTGAATGTTCTCCTATACTGGCGGCACTTGAGCACGAACAAGCCGAGTGACAGAAATCATCCGTAGATAAAGAACAAAATCATTGAGATATTTATCTGTGCATATTTTGCGGATGAATTTGCAGAGTTTGATGTTAGTTGTATTCCAAATTGCTGCGGGTTACGCAACTGAAAATATCTATGTCAGAATGAATTTAAAAGTCGGGAGTTGTCGATGGTATTTGTGATGTGATGCAACAGTCTCTCTGGTTACCGGTACATGTACGGTAGTCTTTTTCAGAATAGGTCATCAGGTAAGAATCAATACTGTCAAGTCACGTACTTATATAATTGATAATGTTGTATGCTTTTAAGTTTATTTTTATTAAATAATATTATGAATAAAACCAAATTATACCTCAGACAGGTTTTAAAGGTAAGACAGTATTCGGTATTTTCTTTATTACGTTTGACATAGAAACAGTAGTTTTGGGCGATCTGAACGAGAAATATTATTCCAGAGTTTACAATATACGGTAGGGATTATAAGAATTGTTCATTCAAATGCAATATACTTGTAAATACATGTATAGGGTTTTAAGAACAGCTGGGATCATATGTCAGATAATGTTAAAAAAAAAAAAAAAGATGTTCGGCCTTTTTCGCAAACACTCTGTCTCATCAGAATGTTTGGGTTTTTTTTTATGAATCACTAAACGTAGGTGGTTGAAAACTTCCTGTCCCAGAAGCCAAAGAAAGCCGACATCCACGTCATTTCCTCTCCCACGGACTCATTGGGCACGGTTTGGACGCAGTAAAAGAAAATCGCAATTTCCTCCAATAGTAATACGCTATATCTAACAAAGTATGAAACGCAATTTTGCCCGGGACACAACAACTACAAGTAGTGATATTTAGAACGCCTATGTTAGGGATATTTTGCTCCAATTTATCAAAAAGATCATTAATGTGAACAAGGTATAAAGATGTTGACAAAAGACCACCCTGTCGTACACCTTGGTAAACTAAGAACCATCTAAGATGAGTTTATTTACAAAAGTAGAACTAGATTCTTGTATTAAAATAGCAGTTGTATATCAATGGGTACGTTTTAACTTTTTCTTCAAGATTGTATAACTTTTCACATATAATACCATAACTTGTCAGGACAAATTTGAATTTCAAAGGCATTCTTATTTCTGGGTCGGCCTTAAAGTTGAGTAGGATTAATAAAGTTACAGTTTCAAATTTGCGCTAAATAACTAGGTTTATCCATAGTGGATAAACCCTATTGTACATCACAGATAATTTTAATTCTAGCTGTGATTCATTCAGTTTCAAGAGAGAAGAATATTCCGGGTAGGGAAATCATGTTTAGATCCTTTGGATATTTCCAATTATCAGCTGATATACATATCATTTAATTTTATTTCACGTGATCACCTAGCGCCGATTCTCATTGGTTAAAACACCTTTAGTTATAAGAATTGAGGTGATTTTTCGATCACGTACCTGAACAACTTTGAGTCTAATGAACATTATTTTGTTGTTGTAATATAAAATTAAATGATAAGAAATAAATTTAATATTTTTTCGGGTGATATGCAGGTATCACCGAATTTTAGACGGTAAAACTTCCATCGCGCATTGATGAGTTTTACCGTCTAAAATTCGGTGATTCCTGCATCACCCGAAAAAAAATATAAGATTCATTTCCTATGTAATAAGATTCACAACGTGCAACAATTTTTTTATTATTTACCACAATAAATGCATACCTAAGAGATCAGATTTGTATATTTTACGACCACGTTTTGACATACATACAATTATAAACGTGTATGTTTAGCAAAATAAACACCTAGATTTACCTGTAAACTTAGTTTTATTAGTTTTAATGCATCAATTAAGGTGACACAAAAGAAAGACCCATAGGCACACATCCAATCCATAAACAGACCTCTTTGAAAACAAAATATTGGAGTATTTCTGGATTCGCAATTCTTATACAATACATCATGTTCACTTTCATTACAATCGTAAATGCCACATACCTCGCTTTCGGACCACCCTGGTATTATGACGCCCCCTCTAAGACGATATAAATGTCCCCTGATACATGTAACTCGTGCAATGCATAACTTTTTGTAAGGTTCATGAAATAATATTTTTTGTACAGGCGCTGCATATATCCGAGTCCTGGCAAACTATAAAATACCGTACATGATATTCAGAATTGAAAGTAATGTTCCGTGCGGATAATAACGGAACACTGTACTACAAAGTACTTAATTCCTGTCCATATCAAAATCACCATCTACAAATCACTCGACTTCAGCATTAATTATGGATAGTTGGAGAAAAAAATACTCCTTTTAATATTCATATTCACAATTAAAAGATCAATATTTTTCATCAAGCAGGTTACGTCACGGCCCCCCGATAATCGTTACCGTTGCGGATTGATTTGTAGATCTGGACTGGAGGTTAAAAAAAACCTTTTATGAGCACATTTACATACTCAAACTACGTGCTCTAAAACTTTATAAAACTTGTGATAATAAGAACAAACACCACTGTCATACTAAAATGGAGTATTTTGAGTATGCTTTGCTCAGAGTCGTCCTCAAAACAAACATGGCTGTGCAAAGACCAATATATCGGCAGAGAGCAGGAGTTTGAGTCCCGGGGGGCCACTTCCTATATACTGATAGATAGGGATGTGCCGCTGGAATAGGTAGCCTTTTTCCACTTCAGAATATATGACAAGGTATGGAAATCAGCATGAAATATATGACAAGGTCACTGTTTACTCAATCAATTTTTATGAATAGCCTTCTAATTTGAGTAAAGCAACAATTCACATGAATGTCATATAGGAAAAGGTCACCATTTGAACAGAAAATTATATGAAAAGGTATACAATTCTCAAATTCAAAATATATGAATAGGGTGGGGGTCTGCGATGTCAGCGGCACGTCCCTACCCATAAAATTATGAAGTGCCCCCCCCCCCCCCCCCGGGGTTTGAGTATGAACTTGTTAAAAGTTTATAACCTTCAGGTATGAATTCAAATGAATAAATAAACTTAAATGAAGTCTGATGTTACACAAATTTTAGATATTTTTAGAATGTTTTTTTTCCTACTTAGTGAACACAGCTATTTCTCTCATGATAAGCCAGGTATCTTGCTGCTTTGTAATTGTTACTTTCAAACACTTGGTGGGTTCTACTAACTTTGTCACTTTGATGTCAATATTGCCTTTGACAAACTTTCCAATTCGATTGAGACTGGAACACGCTAAATTTCCTCCTGAAACTGTTTTTACCGTAGTTCCAAGTTCTAAGATTCCTCCCTTAAGATGGTCAACGTTATTCCCGGCTTTTCCCGTAAGTATAACTATCCTGGCAATCCTCTGAGGTTTTTTAAATACCACGGTGTAGTGGTCTCCTATTCGCGGCGTTGTACACCAAAACATCTCACTGTCAGAGGTAGAGTATGCAAACGAAGGCTTGTAGGACATCCATGACGACAATGAAGTAAAAATGTTGGCTTCTGGATTATTTCCATGGTAACGTTTTTTGAAGGACGGAAAATGAGAATAGGATTCGGTGATATTTCGCACCAAGTTTGGCAAAGATGAAAAATGTCCTTTGTGTTGGAAAAGTGAAGGAATTCTTATGTGTCGATTCTTTTGTAGCATGAGTTTTAAGTAATAATGAATCAGGTAATCGCAAGGCTGTTCATTGTAAAACGTTCTAAGTAAAGTGGCCAACTTTTCCAAGTCTTTCGATTTAAATAATTTCCCAATAAATCCCAGGGTGGAAAATTCTAACATGGTCCAAGACTCTTTAATTTTTAGCATGTATGATTTTATTTTGTCAATAAACCGCGGGACAGCGGTCACATCGTCCTCCAGTTGTAGGTAATATTTGGATTTATTGGCGCAGTACTGCATTAAGAAAGAATAATCCAAGTTTTGTTTCGAACGCCATCGCACTCTTGTTTCTGAATCATTGAAGGTTTGTTTAAGGTTCACCAAGGGCGCATCGTAATGTTTTGGCGTTTCTATGATTTGTATCAGTCCACTTTCTATGTATGGGAAAAACTGGTTGGTTAAGTTAATCTTTATGTTTTCCCGACACGAATTTTGTGTATCACTTATGCAGACGACAACGGTGACCCCGGTAACCCCGTGCATATGATTGACAAGTGAGGATAAGGTAGGGCTGAGGTAATTCTTGTTTTGACGACAAACTGTGGGGACACCAATCATTAACCAAGCTGAAAACAAAAGAAACAAGCATTTCAATACAACAATTCATTTTCTCCCTTTTTTCCATGTGTTTTGACAAGACCAAATTGCATTTTATTATTCCTAATGCTTTCCTAATTTGAAAATTCTAATGACTATACGACATGACGATCAGTAGATATTGTAAACTAAATGGAATGGATGCTTACTTTTTTGTTGCTCTGCTCCTTGTATGGATAGTTCCTAGAGAAAATAAATGGTAGAAAAATGAGCAAACATGCAACAATAAAAAAGGGCATTGATAATCTTAAAACGGACGTGAGAATCGAATCTACATGTACCTCCCAGTATCCAACCCGTCTTGTCTCGTTTCTCTCTCCAGAACCTGAACAATTTAAAAAAAACTATATTTAAAGTATTTTTTTTAATAATCAACATAAACCAATTCTGTTGCACGAACAAACGATTGATTAACACTTCATTCTTACACTGAATGGATCTCAATTCCAAAGGAACGTACCTTCGATATTGTAGGTTGAGATGTACTGCCAGAGTGTGTTGAAATACAGACACGTGAATAAGGCTAGAATGAACACACACGCACGGTATCCCCATCGAGACAAATGCCGCAATGTCCTTTTTATCATCTCTGAGGCATTTCTGAAACAGGAATACAAAATTTTATCAAATTCATGAAACAAAATTATTTTGTATCAATATATTGACTCTGTAGATGTCTCTTCTTTAAAAGTTTGATAAGATCCAAATATTAAATTATTAATTTCAACATACACTTGAAAATGATACAAGTACTAATAAGAATAGTCTCACCAAAATATACGACAATAGACTATGTCATCACCAATGATACTTATCCAAAGATTTTTCAGATAATAAGAAGAAATGACCCGCGTTATACATTTATGTTCCTTCTGACAACACTCCAACCATAAAGTGGACAGTAGTGACCACAGACAACAGTAGATCACGAAATCCATTTACATGTACATCGTCAGACGAGATCCCCAAAATCAAGCAGTTTGTCTTGAACAGCAATACATGTCCCCTATCGGCCCCAAATCGAGTCGTTTGCGTATTGTTATTAAGCGTGTGGTCCCACTGAAATGGTGCATTTTTAAAGATTTTCATTTTCAAAATTTATCAATAATCACTTGCAACAAGGATTCTTTTTTTTATTTTGGTTGCACTAGAAAGTTCTTTGCTTAAGTCCACGGCTATGGCGAATAATAAGTTAAACGTTGTAAAAGTGAAATTTGATCTGTATTAGATTCCTAAAGTAAAGCATAGTGGGGGGAAAAGTACCATAAATCTCGTAAAAAGCACTCAACTGAGGAAAAAAAATTGTATAAATATAGCACCACATACCAAATTTAGATTTCCTAAATCAAAACTTGGTGAAAAAAGTCCAGAAAACTAAGTTGTGACAGACGGACGGACGGACGGACTGATGCAACGACGGACGGACGGAATACAAACTACTAGTAGGTTCCCTTCAGCTCCGCCTGCAGGAGACTAGAATAAAATGGAGCAGTCGACAAAAATAGTTCCATAAATTTTTCAGCGACCCTGTAGTCTAAAAGCAGATGTTCGATATTCCACATGTTATCATTAATTATTGACCACTATTGTTATTTGCGTGTTATTACAAACTCTGTTGTGTAATCATAACTGTTGACTGGCATTGTAAGGATGGGTAAAGTTAACCCGCTATTTGTTTAGTTATAATTATTACGTGTATGTAATTATAATATAGTCATAGGTCGTGCCTGTCTTACAGACATGATCTGCAAATGCAATTACAGTAGTTACGACTAGATGCAAAACAGCATAAGAACGACTAGAAACCATTAATTATGAACTGAGTCAATATTGATCTGTACTTCACAGTTCATTATGTACAAACTATAATTTCTCTACACTGAACACAATTTCATGCGATTTTATTTTTCAAATATTAAACCCATCCTTTACCCAACGAGACGATTGGGAAGTGGGTCACACACAGTATACTCCTCTCTTGAAATGAATTCATGAGGCACTGAGAACAAACCATTTTTGGCACTATAAAATCCCTAATCAGGACCGCCTACTTACATGCATAAGTCATGAAGATAACAAGAGTATAAAAAAAAATGAGAAGATGAACATGGATTAGGAATGCTGTCAGGAAGTATCCAGTCGACTCTGCGGAAGAACGCCGGACGGAAAGGACGCGTCAAGGTCATCTGACGAGGAGAAATAAAGGACGTTTACAACTACAGCTGAATCCTTCTTCTAAACGAGCAGAAGAGGCCCATGGGCCACATCGCTCACCTGGGCACTGTGCTTCATAGGGAAGAGCAGAAATTTGGGATTTTACAATGTGCCACCATTTAAACAATAAAATGCTTTCTTTGTTGGTTTATTAGGTGATGAAGGAAACTAGCATTGCAGAAAAAATTCTTAACCCGCGTTAGCGTGTTATGATTTTTTTTTTCTGCAATGATAGTAATAAACCTACAAAGAAAGCATGTTATAGTTAATATTTATGTTTTTATGCATTTTCTAAACATATAAACTAGATTTAAGCACTAAAATATCATATGTTGATCATTTCGTTACTTTAAATGGAACAGCCAATTCAACCTTTGGCCTCAAAATCGCTCCATATTTGGTAATGACCATGTGAACATGTGACACTTCAAAACCGGATCCAACTGGTTTGCAACAAACAGGCATTTATTGGATGATAAATGCAATGTCAATTTCAAAGGAAATATAAGAGAAAAGATTCAGTGAATGTAAATATTCAGATGTATGGACTGAAGTTAATTAATCTTTGTTATCTTCCAATATACATAAATAAACATGTATCAATATGAAAGTAAAGCAGAGAACCATAATACATATACTAGTAATGATACATGTAGGTTGGGGTCATGCATAACCTTTGGGGTCCTTTCATTATGTTCTCTTAAAATTGTAATGATACAATTAATAAGAAAATATATGGTTGGAGGGTGAGGATCGCAACAGTTTTCAAAACTTTAGACCATTTTAAAAAGGGATGGGTCGGTTATACCCCTAGGGCTCTCCACATACGTGTCAATAAACTTGTCTGAACACAAGGAACAAGGAAATATAAGGTTTGAGGGTGGGGATCTCAATAGTTTTCAAAATCTTGTAAGCCCCTAATAGAATACAAAAACAATTAAGAGTTGGGCAAACACGGACCCCTTGGACATTAAAAATAGTAGACCATATTTAAAAGGGAGGATTAATCATGACCCCAGGGAGCCCTCCACATACATGATTAGGAAAATATATGGATTGAGGGTTGGGATGTCAATAGTTTCAAAACGTGACACCATTTTTAAAAGGGCGGGTCAGTCATGACCCTAGGGGCCCTCAACATATATATGTCAATGAACTTGTCTCAACACAAGGGTTAAGAAAATATATCGCTTGAGGATGGGGATTTCAATAGTTTACAAGATATTAAACCATTTTTAAAAGGGCAGAGTCAGTCATGACTCCAAGGGCTCTCCACTTTATGTGTCAACGAACTCGTCTCAACACACGGAACAAGGAATTATATGGTTTAAGGGTGGGAATCTTAATAGCTTTCAAAATATTAGACCATTTAAAAAAGGGGAGGACAGTCATGACCTAAAAGGCCCTCCACATATGTGTCAATGAACTTGTCCCAACACAAGGATCAAGAAAATATATGGTTTGATGGTGGAGTTCTCAATAGTTTTCAAGATTTTAGACCATCTTTAAGGGTAAAAACAGTTACAACTCTTAATTCTATCTCCCTAATGTAGCCCCCATCTTACCCCGGGGGCTACCATTTAAAAAAAAAATGCATTATATATAGATCTAGATGTTTCTATATTAATTTGACGAACTGTGCACTGATTGTTCTTGAAAAGAAGATTTTTAAAGATATTCCCCTACATAAACCTATGTTAAACTTTTGCCCCCTATTATGGCCCCATCCTGATCCCGGGGACCACTATTTGAACAAATTTGAATATACATTATATATTGATGTTTCCATATTAATTTAGCAAACTGTACATTGATTGTTCTTTTAAATATATTTTCCTATATAATCCTATGTTAAATTTTGGTTCCCTATTGTGGCCTCATCCTAACCCCGGGAACCACCATTTGAACAATCTTGAATTCTCATTATATGAAGATGCTTTTATGGTAATTTGACAAACTGTGCACTGGTTGTTCTTGAGAAGAAGATTTTTCTCAGATATAAACCTATGTTAAATTTTGGTCCCCTATTGTGGCCTCATCCTAACACCGGCGACCACCATTTGAACAAACTTGAATTCACACTATATGAAGAAGCTTCTATGGTAATTTGACAAACTGTGTAGTGATTGTTCTTCCGAACATTTTTAAAAGATAAATTTTGGTCCCCTATTGTGGCCTCATTTTGACCCCGGAGGCCACCATTTGAACAAAATTAAATTCACACTATCAGGATGCTTTCACATAAGTTTGGTGAATTTTTGCCAAATGTTTCTGGAGAGAGATTTTCCCTTATATCAGCATGTAAAACTTTGATCCCCTATTGTAGCCGCACCCTTCTCCTGGGGGTATGATTTGAACAAACTTGAATCTACTCCATATCAGGAAACTTTTGGGTAAATATCCATTCTTTTCGTTCAAAGGTTCATGAGAAAAAGATTTTTAAAATTCTTCCTTATATATTCGTCAAAGGGGATTATAATAAAAATGCAAAGATGGGGTGTGGTCATTTAAAAAATCTTTCTTCTCAAGACCCACTGGGCCAGAATAACCTGAAATTTATATCATTTAATTTTATTCCACGTGATCACCTAGCGGATTATCATTGGTTAAAACACCTTTTAAGAATTGAGGTGATTTTTCGATCACGTACCTGAACAACAATTCAAGTCTAATGGACATTATTTTGTTGTTGTAATATAAAATTAAATGATAAGAAAAAATCTTATATTTTTTTCGGGTGATATGTAAGTTATCACCGAGATTTTAGACGGTAAAACTTTTCATCATGCGCTTCGCGCATTGATGAGTTTACCGTCTAAAATCGGTGATAGCTGCATCACCCGAAAAAATTATAAGATTCATTTCTTATATGAAAGCTTGCTGATATAGTGAAGATTCAAGTTTGTTCAAATAATGACCCCTGGAGGTAGGGTGGGGCTACAATAGGGGATCAAAGTTTTTCATGCGA
>CAJDSM010014888.1:19130-33943 GCA_903981925.1 Ostrea lurida
GATCACGTGGAATAAAATTAAATGATATAAATTTCAGGTTATTCTGGCCCAGTGGGATCTTGAGAAGAAGATTTTTTAAATGACACCACCCCATCTTTGCATTTTTATTATTATATCCCCTTTGATGGGGACCTGGTCCTTCATTTAAACAAACCTGAATCCCCTTCTTCCAAAGATGATTTGTACCAAGTTAGGTTGAATTTGGCCCAATGATTCTGGAGTGTGAAAAGTTAACAGACAGACGACGGACAAAAGGCGACTAGAAAAGCTAACTTGAACCTTCGGTTCAGGTGAGCTAAAAATGACAGAGGTGGGGAGAAATCGCAGTTCTCTCCTGTATGCCAAACCTGACAAATAAAATCTACAAGAAGCAAGAAATACACGTACATCGTTTTGGAAAATGATGTGTTTGTTTACAATAGCTTTGTGGACCGCCTAGTTATATACGAGCTATAACGTGTCTACGTGCATGTGGTATAATATTGAATTGAGTAACAATATCATCCAGCATATTCATGTGTGCCTGAAAAGGTTTGGAATTACGTATACGATGAGGTATGAGTAATACTATGTTAAGTCTCTGGGGGGTTAGGGGTCAGGGTCCTTGAGAACCATACCAGCTACTTCTATTTAGGAGTGGGGATTCGATCACATCAGTGCATTAGTTGTTTTTTTTTTTTTTTACATATGTATGTAGGGTATGTATTGCACCAAATCTGTAATTATCGGGCGTCAGAAGACGGACGATTATTAGTTATGGCTTTAGAAAGACAACCGCGATTTACTGCGGACCTGCCAGAATGAACTATCGACTGATCCAGGGGAAAATATAGACCTCGGTTAAAAACATGATTTAAACATGTTTTATTATGTATAACATATTAGAATTATGCAACAAACAGAGCCTATATAAACCTCCCATAAAAATATGGAAGGTATCTAAAATGGTTTGCTTTACATAGATTTGATACGTAGCAAGGGGTGCCTAATACTCCTGGACACCAATCAATCATTCAATGCTGTACAGAGAGGAGGTTGGAAAATATAAAATACTGCATATGCAACATGTGCTGGAATGAATTTTTATATTACTATGTGTAAAGTGGAGAAAGAGTAAATCAACAAATGATATTACCACGATACCAAATATTTTTCTTATGAGATTAATCAGATTATGAAAGCTGCGCAAGGTCCACATTTTTCTTGACAACAAATAAAAATTTACATCAGCTATTAAGCTATGTAAACTTTGATGTAATGTGGGATTTCATAATATTTGGATTCTTTGTCAATTTTGCAGACAATCAAGACCTGGCAATTGTTATATTATGTTGTGTACTCTAAAAAAAATGATGGTATTAGTCTCCTACTTTGCATTGATGACACAGGCAACAAAAGCGTCGGCTTCACTCAATCAGTAATGTAAAATTATTTTATCTAAATGTACAAAAAATTAGTGCGAATTTCGAGGTAAAATATTAATCTCACCTCTGATATTTCCAAGGGTATATGTTTGTCTTACTCTTGATTTCGTATTCTTTATAGTATACGAGATTGATCACTGTTTGTTATCTACAATTTTTCACTTTACACAGTTTTGTATCGCTTACGTCAATTTTTCTTTGTTAATAGATAAAGAACCTAGACGTAAACTTTGTAAGGTACTGTACAATAATATTATGTGCTGCCTAATAAAAACGTTACTTACACGGGTGCCAGTACAATTTAATAATGGTTAATTGATAGAATACTTCATGAAAGTCGTTGCAAGATATTTTATTATACTACATGTATATATATTTATGCATATTTACCTTGTACATGTACCTTGAGGAGAAGACTCGTATAATATAGGTACTAATGCCAACTACATAATCCTACTATGTATCCGATGAGTACATAATAAAATAACTTAAAAATAAAAGTAAGATATGTATGTGTGATGTCTCGTGCGCAGTGTTTTTATAAAATTATACATAGCATTTATCACTACAAAGTAGAATAAACATAGGATGGGAAGTGCCCACAAACATGTAGCAGAGGCGTAGGACTGATTTTGAAAGGGGGGGGCAAACTTAGAAAAATCACAGAGAAGTGGGGGGGCAAACTGTTAAATTATGTGACAAGCAAAAATAAAAAAAAAAAAAAAAGGATTATTGAACACTAAAAAGTGGGGGGCCAAACCTCTATTTATTACTGAAAGTGGGGGGGCGCACACATTCAAATTATGTGACAAGCCAAAAAAAAAAAAAAAAAAAAAAAAAAAAAAAGGCATTTGAACACTAAAAGTGGGGGGGGCGGCAAACCTCTAATTTATTACTGAAAGTGAGGGGGGCGGGGCAAGACTTCTAAATTGTGTGTATTTTGCAGAAAAAAAAGTTAATCGAGAAAAAGTGGGGGTGGGGGGCAAAAACAATACTTTTGCCCCCCCCCCCCCCACTTTTGAAAGTGGGGGGCAATATTTGCCCCCCATGCCCCCCCGGCTCCTACGTCCATGTGTAGCATGCATTAATTGCTCCTATGAAAGTCTTCAACTACTGCAATACATACAATGTAGATGCTGAGATTTTGCGTTTATTTATATTATATTTTAAAACAATGAATGTGTTACATTTCAACCTTAATTATATCATAACTGCAAACTGTAGAAGAACACCGAACGTAGTAAATGAGAAAAATGCCATGTTGTTTTCGAGAAGATATGTGTTGCCAAGTTAACAGCCATCACACATGCCATTCTGACAGTTCCGAATGCCGTGTAGTTACACTCAAGGAGGCAATTGGTGAGGGAAAATATTCTCTGCCGTAAGCAATATGGCGGATCAGCAGAAGGTCAGTTTGTTCTATACATCTACTTATTGCTCGATTGCTGTTGATATGTAAATCAACGCCTTTCTCCAAACATTCGATAATTACTATTTTGAAGTATTAATGCATGTAGTACAGTACTGTAGGAAAGTGCATATAAGCACGGACCGCGACATAGTTAATTGCTATTTCATGTATATCACTGAATATCTTGATTGGATTAGGTTACATAGGTATTATCAATACTGTACTCTAGCTCATTATTTCACAGGAGAACAACCTTACTGAAGAAAATTCCGAAGAATCAAAGTCGGACAAATGGACACCAGAGAGTCTACAGCGTCTATTAGCGGACGCCATTACACACCAACTTCCACTAGAGGATTTAGAACATATTTTAAATGGTGGTGCAGACGTTAATGGAAATGTTACGAAAGGTCTGCGTCCACTGCATTATGCTACATTCGTCAATTCGAGAGAATGTGTTCAGTTTCTGATTAACCGTGGTGCATCTGTTAATTTGACGGACGATATCGGTTATACACCTCTCCATATATGTGCAAGAAAGGGTTACCACAATGTCATGGAAATTTTGACAGAAAATGGAGCTAAAATTAACTTCTGTTCAGAGGATGATAAGGACGTTGAAGAATCCAGTCGTTCTTTGGGCTACCTGACATTTGAACCTCTCAACGTTGCAATAGATCATAACCATGTTGATTGCGTCCAACATCTGCTGGAAAACGGAGCTCGTCCTGACAACAAATATCTCATGGGGTACGAGATAAACTTGGTGCCACTTGACCATCTTTATTGCTTGAAGCTACTCATAGATCATGGTGCGAATCCAAATGCCTGCAATCGATGTGGAATAACTCCCCTTATGAAGGCTTGTAGGGAACAGAATGTGAATGCTGTAAAATTTTTGTTAGAACACGGAGCTGATATTGACGTAGAATGTCCACCTCGGTTCGAACAAAAGCGGGCTATTCATTTCGCAATTCAGATTGGAAACTTGGAAATTACGGAAATATTGCTTCAAAATGGGGCATCCATACACCGATCAGAAAATTACAGATACAGTCCACTTCACGAGGCAATATTGAAAGATCAAGAGAATATATGCAAATTATTACTAAAATACGGAAGTGACGTCAATGAGAGAACAGAAAACAATGCAACACCAGTCATGTTAGTCTGTGGTACAGAGGGCCTAAAGAATAGGAGACAAATGCTGGAGTTACTTCTCAGTAGCGGAGGCGATGTAAATGCGTGCTCAGATCGTGTCAGCTACACCCATCCATATTTACCACCTCTCACTGAATACCTCAAACTCAACGAGGAAAACACAGATTTTGAAATTATTTCAATTCTGGTCCAGAATGGGGCACGGGTTAGTTTTCGTGGAACCCGTGGCGTGATCCATTTAAGAGATCCATACGGTGTATTGTCTTTATTGAAGAAGTTTTCGCCGAAAGAAAATATATTTAGTTTACTAGTTGAAGCTGCATTTTACTTAGACGTGGGAAGTATTGAACAGGCTGACTGGATAGCACCTGACGTTAAACAGAACTTGATAAACTTGGGAAGCAGTCCGAGGGAGCTTAAACACCTCATTAGATTATCCCTACATAAATTACTCTCTGTATGCGTACCTAGCAAAGTAGAGAAACTACCTTTACCTCCGCTACTAAAATCATACTTGATGTTTGATTTGTAGCCAAATTGTAAAATTTATCGTATATAGAAATAAAAGGCTTATTTTAAAACCAGAAATGGCTCCTTCATGATATATAAATTCATACATTGGAAGAACTTCTGACAAATTAGTCTATTTCATTTATTAATAAAGCTTTGTAATTATTTGAAATTAAGAACTACAATAACTTCCGCTGTTTGTGATGCAACATCGTTCATTTTCAGCGCATGCGTTATCCCACCAGCATTCATACATCTCCGGATTTCTATTTTGAGACACGTCGCATCCTGATGGCCGGTTTTTATTGCTCACCCAAGGGCCATCTGTGAAAAAAAGATAGAAATCTTGTTAAACACCAGCCAATACATTGTTTGAGTAATGACTATATTTTCCTTATTCCGCGTTTTTCTGACGCTATAGAAAAGAGATCGATGTCCTAACGACCCTTTCCCGTCCCTTTACTTCCTCCTATCAGTCTCTCGATCATTTCCTCGTTCCTTCCCAGTCATTTCTTTACATTCCCTCTTTTCCTGTCCCCATTCCCTTCCTATGCTTTTTAACATATTTGTTCCACATAATCCCTATTATTTGTTGATGTACGACGGAATGTTCAGACAATAAAGAGCGATAACTCGTGCAGTGTACACGTATGTATCTTTGGCTTGTGCGTGTCTCGACATACCGGGAATACATTCTTTCCGACAAGTTTCTTTTTTGCAGGGTACTGAGAGATCGCAATGCATGTTGGGAATGAAATAACCACAATCCATCTGCAATATTAGTAATGCTATTATAGTACATATGCATAAGTATTGAAATACAAACAGCATTGGACTAGCTAGCTATCATAACTGTGATTTTTACTCACACATATCCCTTCAAAATCCTGAAGTTTTCGTCCTCTATCAGATAAAGCCATGGCATCGTTTTCCTGCGTCATTGTTAAAATCTGAAATCAAATATCAAACTGAATAAAGCATATGCTCCTGCAATCCTGACTATTTTTAAAATAAATTAGAAAATCTAAAAATTTAATATACAAATAGTAACGATATGAATTGTTAAAAGACGTAGACGAAAAATTATATATACTGTATCATTCAGATACCTATACACTTTTGTTGCCATTTATGTATTGAATTTGATCAGAATTTGAAATAAATACACAAATGTACTTTTTTTTGACAAAACAATACATAAAACTACTAAACTTCTGATTATAAAACTACTAAACTTCTGATTAATGCATATAACATTTCATTACCATGACAACGCTCCATCCGAGAAACTTTGTGTCCAGCTTCATTTTAACGAGATATTGAGATCTTTGTGATGGTGGTCTGCCTTTTATACATTTGAAAACTACACCCCCAGCGTTGTAATAAAACATCCCAGGTTCTAGATTACTTTATGCTTGTGACGATAATATTGTTGATCACACATTGAAGCGTTCTGATCACTTTTCTAGATAACGTTAACGTATCATTTAAAGTGGCTTTGAAGTTTATATTTGACATTTGTAAAATATATAAACTGAAAAATCAACTGAATTAAGGTTTAGAGTATGTTGAATTGATATTTTTTTAACTTTGTTTTATTTATTTTTGTCTTGTTTGGTTTTTTTTTTTTTTTTTTGGTTCAATTTTTTTTTTTTTTTTTTTTTGTTTTTGGTATTTTTAAAAAAAAAAATTTTATTCTCTTTTTTGTTTGTTTGTTCGTTCAGCTCATACGTTTAAGTCGGTGATAAAACGACGTCAATATCCTTGAAAATGTACATTAATTACAGTGCTATCGATGGGGAAAATTGAAATGATAGAGAAGATAACCTCCAAATCGAACAACCAGTAGTCATGACAGGTACATGTACATGTAGCACTGCACTAGTCAAAGTACATTTAGTGTTAACATAGTATTCAGCTCTGAACAGAGTGCAGGAAGTTCATACTGAATGATTTATTTCTTACAAATAAAAGTTATTTCTGTACATGTGTAAATACGTGTGTAAATACTGGAAGATAAAATCTTGCATTCGTAGCGCATTAAGATTTAATTGCTATCAAAACTATCTTCTGTGATATCGATCTCGAATTTTATTTCAGCTCACGTAGTTATTTCTATTGAACAATTCTCGGAATGATTTTCTAATTCATCGCATCTTGCATTTCGTTCTCCATTGCGTGAATATCAGGAATATTTTAGTTAGCCCGCTCTGTACATAATACCCTTACGCTTTCAAACCTAGAAACGGATTTTCTGTAATGTTCTTTAGACAGGAAATACCAAAGTCCGAAGTTGTCTTTTTTGATTTCATTGTTTGACTTGGTTTTGATGGTCGGCAAGTAATGTAAATTCTGTGAATCCGATTTATGAACAACACACAGAGATCTCGACTGCCATAACTTGGGTAGTGTTGTGTGAAATGAAGAACATTCAATGATAATTGTTTCATTACTTGCACAACTGTTTTCTCAGAGATATCCTTTTGAAGCTCCAATATGATATTTTCCTAACATACTACATCAGCATGTAAAATTCACATTTGCATGCAAATCGGCAACTCCTCATGACATCACTGGACAGCGACTATGGAAATGAACATAGAATGCAATGCGTTAGGCAGTATTTTGATATGTCGATTTTATATTTTCATTTTTATTTCAAATATACATGTAAGGACTCACTGCCAAGTTTGTTAATATGTGATGCGAGTAACTACTAAGGAATCCATTCATCATGTATTCCATAGTAGTTTATCTCACTCTCCCAGACAATTATTTCTAAAGATGTGTCCATTGAAGCCTCCTGAGAAACTGGTGATTGATTGATTGGTTTCTTGGTGATTCGGTTTGAAGAAAATTTTTATTCGTGTATGTACATGTACATGAACAATGCATACAGAAATAGGATGGAATAAAAGGTGCAATGCTTACATGTATATATTAGCCTTATGTTAGCCTCATAGGTATATTTTAACTGTGTGCATACTATTATAGTGTAAAAAAAAAACCCAACCAAACCATCAACCCAAAGTAAAATGATTGGAAAAGAGAAAACACAGTAAAAAAGAGGGAAGGAAAATATCTTGATGAGGGTTATATCATAATAATCTACATGCACGGATGTTGTATAAACACATGTGTTGGTATCACACAGCATGCGACAAAAGGACAGGTCGTATTTGTTATAACGACCGTGAAATTTGCGAAATGCTGCGACTTTGAACGAGATCGTTGAAATAAGAAATGAATCTTATATTTTTTCGGGTGATGCAGGTATCACCGAATTTTAGACGGTAAAACTCATCAATGCGCGAAGCGCATTGATGAAAAGTTTTACCGTCTAAAATCTCGGTGATAACCTGCATATCACCCGAAACAATATAAAATTTATTTCTTATCATTTAATTTTATATTACAACAACAAAACAATGTCCATTAGACTTTACTTGTTGTTCAGGTACGTGATCGAAAATCACCTCAATTCTTAAAAGGTGTTTTAACCAATGAGAATCGGCGCTAGGTGATCACGTGAAATAAAACTAAATGATACCCATATAACATTAACTTATTTGCCAGTAGTCTGTCTCAATTTTAAAAACTAATCATGCGCAGAAAATGCTCTTGCATATCGAATAAACACCATTGCAAATGATAATGGAACATTGCTATATAAAAATAGGAAGTTGATGATGGAGAAGCTGATGTCATAAAGTTCAGCTGTTAGCTTGCTGTAAACATTTACAGAGTATGTTCAATGAAATATCCAAGTATGAAACAGATGTGGACGACTCTGGGGTGTCTTTCATTACAAGTTCACTATGATACAAGAATAGACTTATGAATGAAAATGAGTACCATATGTATACATGTACATGTATATTGTTAATGGATAAAATGTCGTCGATATAATTGAAGGCCATAGTAAGATACTTATCTCTTTTCATGTAGAAGCTTATAAAGAAGCACAATTTGTACCCATGATAATTCAAACACACTGTTGGAAGACCCGATCTCTAAGGACAATGTAGATACTATCAATGAGGGACTCCAACATCTTTTTGATATTAATTTCCGAGTACATGTACTTGTGGATGGAATCAAAGTGGTGTTTAACAAAGAAATTTGTTGGACGAATTATCATTTCCATTTCTATTTTGATGAAAGAACCAACAGTCTATGATGTCAATTTATTGTGAGTAATGGTCGTGAAAAGTCATACCAATGTTATATCAGTCTACACTGTACCATGTGTTCCATTTTCCTGCCATATAGTATATTCAATGAAAAATTAATATGCCTTATGATTGGCGTTAGTCGTAATGCAGATTTTTGATAACAGATGAAACATATATCAGAAAGGCAGGTGTCATGATAATTCTAGAGGAGTTTTTTAAAGAATGAAATTCTGTAAATATCTACAATGTATATTATTTTCAGGGTTAATGAGCAGTATACGAGTCTGCCAAGTCGTTCGTTTATAGCACCTGTTTTATGCCGTTAGCAATCAGATTCTATTGTGAAAAATATCGCACACTCTGAATCGCCTTACTTTCATTGCTGACCCGTGGGCCAACTGTTGATATAAATCTCCACATGCAATAATAATAACAACCAAACTTAAAAGCTTTGTTCAAAAACATGTGCATGTACATACATAGGGAAAGCTGGAACGGTGTTTAAAAGGGACTGGCTCACTTTTTTATGCCCCCGTGATAGAAGATTCGGGGTCAGTATTTCTTTGTCCTGTCTGTCATTTCTGTCCTCTGTCGAAACTTTACCTTGGCTATTAAGCTTTGAATGGTAAGTACTAGGGCTTTGATATTATCACATGTATCTCTTCCTTATGACAAGCACTTTCCGTGGGTACAAAATTTTTTGACCTCCTGACTTGACCTTGATGTATGACCTACTTTTGCAAAAAGAACTTTAAGCACTTAGCTATAAGATTTGAATGGTAAGCTACTTGGGTTTGATATTCACATGTGATGTTTCGTATGTCCAAGACCTTTTCCGTGAGTACCGAAAATGTTTATGGACCTCTGACCTTGATGTTTGGTGACTTATTTTTACCAAAAAAATTAAAAACATTAGCCATAACTTTTGAATGGTAAGTATGAGGGCCTTATGGATATTTCCAATGTAATGTTTCTTTATGTCAAGACCCTTTCCTTGCGGCTACCAAAATGGTTGAACCTCCCTGACCCTTGAATGTTTGACTTACTTTTTCAAAAACATTAACATTAGGTGTAGACTTTTGAAATGGTCAAGAGAATAAGGGCATATCATATTTTAAAATGATTATTCTTATGAAAGCCTGTTTGGAGTCATGGTTAGCCAAAATGTTTGGACCTTGATTTTGAACCTACATTTAAAATGTTAATTATTGGCCATACTTTTGATATGGTAAAGGATAGACCTTTCATATTTCAACAATGCATAATCGCTTATGACAACGCCTCCTCCCCTGGCATTGTGGAATATTCGGGGGCATTCGTTTTTCACAAACACATTTTTTTTTAATATTCTGATTTTGATGTTACACACTAAGAATATAATTCATTTAGGGCTGAAAACCTTCTTAATCTTAATTCTGTGTTATGTAAACAAGACTAATATACATATACAAACGAACATATAAACCAGTGTAATGTTAAGGCCCGGTCTCACTGGCCGATGGACACAACGGACGAGCAAAACTTCGGGGGTTGGCTCCATCCGTTTTCATCGGCTCCAGAAATGGACAGAATTGGCGAAAATTTGCCGTTTTCAGCTGCAGCGGATGTGAGTTGCGAGGATGCCCAGAGAGGATACAGTGGACGTTTAACGGATGATAACAAACATAGAAAGTTTGTTGCTCGTATAAGTCGCAATTGATATCGTACACGGCGGAATGTTCATTCGTTCTAAAAACCTTTTGCGCGGATTTAACACATGTAACAGTGGACGAACGTTCGATGGAAAGAGCGAATGAAATACGTATGCAATGAGTACACAACGGATGCATAGCGTTTTCCAACGGATGGCATGATTTTATTATTTACGTTTTTGCATCCGTAGTGCAGTGAGACCGGGACACAAATTTTGAAACTTTTATATAACAGAATACAACAAAAGGTGGGAAAATACGGACCCCTGGATACACCAGAAGTGGGATTAGGTGCCTAGAAGGAGCAAGCATCCCATGTCAACGGGTCACACCCGCCTTGAAGCCATTGCCAAAATCAGTGTATAAAGAACGGCTTAACAATTGCTATGAAACACGTCAGGCAGCATTTGTGCCAATGACAGGTTGTAATGGCGAGCTAGATCGTTAGACCGTTCTCAGTACCCCTTGCTTGTCATAAGAGGTGACTAAATGGGAAGACCACAGAAACTGAGACCTCGTGTCAAAGCAGATATGGCACGACAAAGACCCTTCCCTACTCAAAGGACATAAGCGCCGAGCACAGGCCTAAATTTTGCAGGTCTTCACTGGCAATAGTGACGATTCCATATGAGAGAAAAAAATTCAAACCTTAAACAATATACAACCAATCAATATAAAGACTATAGAATTTTTGCAAAATGCTGACTTAAAACGTAACTGTTGAAACCCCTGGAACAACAACAACTTGTTTGTAAGTAGCCTATATCGATTCTAGAGCTGATCATACACAGAACAATCTTTTGCATATCGAATAAGTTGAGAGACATACATACCATGCATAGACAGGTGATGATGGAATTTTGCTACATAAATATGGGAAGTTGGCGATGGAGAAGCGGAAATTGTCCCGTTTGCCATAGATTTGAGACGTTAAAACTATTCATAATATAAAATCATAGTACCCTTAGATATTCTTTGATAAAAATCAGACTATATTACCTGGGTCTTAGAAAAGATAAGAACTCTGGACTGACAAAATAAGAAATTGGTCCAAGCCTGTGCTCTATATTGAATTTTCATATTTCATCACAACAATGTGGTGATTTTAAGCAAATTCTTGTACTTTATGATATTTCTTGATGTTTGGAGCATTAGATCTCAGATACACCAATGCAAAACTCACAAAACTTTACCACCCTGATAAACTATCATATATGTACATAGACTATCATTTGTGCACAAAATAATTTTTTGAAACTTCACTTTAATTTTTATCATTCTAACGTTACAGGGCCGATTTTCACCCTTCATGGGCCTACCCCTTTAATTTAATTCCCAGAAAAAAAAAGCATTTATATCATTTATTTCCAAAAGACGAAATGCATTTACAAAATTGTAAAAAAAAATCCAATAACTTCAATTGCATGAGATTATAAAATTGACCAATGCAAGGTAAAAATAAAATATTATTTAAGACATTTTTTCCTTCACAATGTCAATGAGAAGAAAGGCAAACAATATTTTCAACTGAAATAAACGATATTAAATAAATATACCAGTAGTGTTTTTTAAAATAATATATGCACACCTTACTTGCTTGTTTACGTGTGAATAATAAAGACGAGCATGATTGAAATGCAAGTCATGTACATGTACATAGTTATATCAAGTTAAAGTAAAACATTTAGCCATTAGTATAAGACAACGAAGATTAGTTTTTGCCACGAAATCCATCTTATGTGTCCGAGGAGCTGCGGATATTGCTACACAAAGTGGAAAAAAAGAATAAGACTTTACTCTTTAGCCGCCTCACTAACACTACAACTAACGTCGTTAAACTATGCTCACGAATTCGCTGTCAACGATACAGACCATGTTAGGACGGTGGACGAAATCAACAAGAATGGACCACATATACATGAACACAAAAAACATTATCACAACATTCGCGATAATCTTAAGATCGTTGCTTGACGTCCTAAGATTTAATCTTATCATGGGATGAATCCTAACTTAGCACTAAGACCATCCTAAGGCATGTCTCAATCCTAAGACACTGTCGAAAATCAGGGTCCAGGTTTAAAGAAATTAGTAATTAGGTTTCCTAATTGCTTGAAGGATAAGCCAAAATTCGGTGGTAAAATAGGGGGGGGGGACTGTGTAGGTAAACATTTGATGGTTAGCTTCAGTATCAATGGTTGAAATGGTAAATTTGATAAATTAAAAATTATATACTTCTATCTATGCTTAGCACTCGAGGCGGGGGGAGATAACGTGCTTACGCCTGCCGTGGCCTCCAGTTTTTAAGGTCGCATCCGAAAGATCCGTGGTTTCATTTCTTAATACTGAATACTGGGCGTTTAGCGAAGGAACCATCACTATAAATATTGACGTCTTCACATTATTACATTACCTTACAATGTTTGCCGTCTGTGACGTGGTAGGTCAGTAACAAAGCGTTTGCTTTGTATGCAGGAGGTCATGAGTTCGAGCCCCGCTCCTGCAATGGCCATGTCAAACATGACTTTTTCCAGAAAAATTTTCCGCCTATATAGGCCGTTTCTTACGTTACCCTGAATTGATTCTTTTACACAACGTATACAGTCACGGTGGCCTAGTGGTCAGCACCCGCGCCAACAAATGTGACAGTCATGATTTTATCGGATACAACCTTTAACAGAGGTCACGTGTCAAGGCAAGCGTGAGCACGATAACAACATTCAAGACTGTAAGCGTGATGACATTAACTTTGCAATTGTCAACTTTCCCTTTCTATGCAGTAATATACCACTATCAACTGCTTATGGTGTGTATATCTCCCAGTAGAGCATGCTTTGCGTATGAGGACTTTTTAAAGCCAGGCCAACTACTAACAATGAGGTTGATGTTGCAGGGTTACAACGAATCTCGTTTAAAGTCATCATTTCGCAAATTTTACGGTCGCTATAATGACCTTGTTTGCGATTACAAGTTATAAATAAGTCATAAGTGGACTGATTTGTTTCATACCCTTTGTTAGACTGTCATTTTCGTACTGGATTTGACTACGGATAATCCCGTTTACTTTATTTTGATTAAGGGCTCACGGCGGTTGTGACCAGTCAGCAGAGGATGCTTAACTCCTTCATGGTTCCTGATCCTGCCTTCGCTTTTGTCGGAGGTCTGTGTTGCCCTACACTCTGTTTTTGTGTTATGTCTACCTACAGCTGGTAACTAGTCTCTACATGAGCAAAATATTTCCGATAAAAACAATCATGTACAGAATATCTTAACAGGTCCTGTATTCATATACTTCGAGGTGAATTACTCAGATACCACATTAAAATTATCACGTTCACTGCTGGGAGAAAAATTGATTGCTCTTCATACTATGTTTGCCTTTTGGAATTGTTAAGATTCCACAATAATGTCTCAATTAGGGAACTTATATGGTTGAAATAATAACGGAAAAGCTTCATATGTATAAGCTGATCATTAATTCGACTATAGCTAATCGTCAGCTCACTTGACTTTGGAAGCTTGCGGTATATTTTGATCGATACATATTGAAGAAATCCCGTAACTAGTATTTTTCTCTGAAAGGGCTCGCAAGCATTTAATCGCCTGAAGCTATCCTCCACCATGATGTTTGATTGCTATACTTGGGATAAAATTAACAGTAAAGGGAGAGTAACCAAATAATTAGTATTAACAGTAAAAATATTAAGAAAGTTGTAACAAATATAAGTAATGTTTTTGAAGATATGTATAAAATTTCGTACAATTAATTGCAATCTACCAAATGCCTTTAAATCTTTGATCTAGTGCATGGTATGGTCTCCCTCGGAGAGACAGAATCAGGGGCGGAGGGGGTGCAACTTTGTGAGTCAGAGTCAGATGGCCACATGAAAGCTCCCAATTGGTCCAGGACAAAGCTCTGGTAGGGCTCCAGGGGGGCGAAGCACCCGAAAACTCCCGGATTTGACAGATTTTGTGGGGCTTGAAGTATTACTATGTGTCCCCAACGTAGTCATTTTTAATATTTTTTCAATTTTGATGAGGTGAAATGACACAAATTGTAGGATTCTTTTTGGGAAAAATAATAAATTCTCTCAATAAAAGTAACAACAAATCAACAGATCTTGTCGTGTATTTCTTTGAGAGTTGAATTTTTTTTTAATTATAGAGGCGCCGGGTGCGCCCCCTCTAAATCCGCCACTGCAGATTATACACATGTGACAGGTCGCAAGATGAAGATGGGTTTCTTTGCATATATGATAGAAACAAGAGGTACTTTGAGCAATGCTCACTAAGGATACCCCCCCCCCCGCTTACCCAAAACTCCCGAAGGGTATTGTTAACTATTCAAGAATTTGAATTGGAAATCATATTGCTAACTTTATGTCCAGGACTTGACCTTTGACCTTTTGAACCCAAATTCAATAGGAAACATTTTTGACAA
>CAJDSM010014889.1:7155-33396 GCA_903981925.1 Ostrea lurida
ACTGTCCAATTGCTGTCTCATTGTCAGTGGACTGTTCCATTTTCAGTGGACTATCCCTGTGTCAGTGATCTGTTCCATTGTCAGTGGACTGTTCCATTGTCAGTGGATTATCCCTGTGTCAGTGGACTGTTCCATTGTCAGGGAACTGCCCGTGTCAGTGGACTGTTCCATTGTCAGTGGATTATCCCTGTGTCAGTGGACTGTTCCATTGTCAGTGGACTGTTCCATTGTCAGTGATCTGTTGCATTGTCAGTGGACAGTCCCTGTGTCAGTGGTCTTTCCCTCTACCATATTTTGTGTGTGTCCAAAGCTACACTTTCACAATGGGGAAATACTCATGAAAGTCTGACAAGGTCACACCTATGACATGATCATTGCAGTCAAAATATGTCTCAATAAACAATGGACATTATAAATTTGCCTTTTTCTCCACAGATTATTCAGATGTTCTACGAGGATGTACTTTCGGAGAGAGCAGGGGGGAAACCTGATATGAAGGACAACAACAGCAGTATGGGGGTAACTGTTGCAAACAATACGAATTCATCCGGCATGCCAAGTGGTCTTACAAAAGTTCATTATCTGGACTATGAAGCCCCTACAAATGTAGAATGGCTCTGGTCCATTACAGTCGCCATTTTTGTTCTGTTTGGGATGATTGGTGCATTCATCTCAGGAAAATGGGCAGATTACTTTGGCAGGCAAGTACACTCATGACTTGTGTTTGCATCCCTTGTTCAATACCGTGTGTCAGTTTAGAGGTAGATTTAAGACAGTTTCAAGATGAATTTGTAATTGACAAATTTGGAGATTGCAATACCAAATAAAAAAGCTTTGGNNGCAAGGTGAATTTGTAATTTAACCTATCAGTTTGACAAATTTAGAGATTGCAATACCAAATAAAAAAGCTTTGGTCTGAAATTTGAAAATTTGTCATTTTAATATTTTCATTTACTGGGTAGTTTGTTGATTTTGTTCTGCGGACACACAAATTTGTGTTCAGAAAATGAATGACCATACATTATGGCTACTATATAACCATGAAATCAACCCTAGTACATCTTTTAAATTCTTAAAATCAACAAAAAGTCATCCCAACATAAGTGAATATATTCTTATTTTCTGCGTTCACAGGAAGAGAGGCATGATTCTGATTACCTTCATCATGTTCCTGGCCGCTCTGTTTGGGGGGATTCCCAAGGTCACGCGATCCTTCGAGGTTCTCATTGTCCATCGTGCCCTTGTGGGGCTTCATTGTGGTATGTGTCACTGATCTCTAGAAACAATTTTAATCGTATTTGGACATTATTATAAGGCATGATGTTCCTTACCTGGTGCACTCAAATCCAAAACATGAAAAATTGATNACTCCATTGTGGTACGTGTCACCGATCTCTTGAAACAATTTTAATCGTATTTGGACATTATTGTAAGGCATGATGTTCCTTACCTGATGCACTCAAATCCAAAACATGAAAAATTGATCGATTCATGTATCAACACGAAGAAAAGATAAAGCATGTTTTCTTCCTTTGAACAGGTTTGAACGTCAGTCTTGCATCTCTGTATCTTGCGGAGATCTCGCCTAGAAAAATCCGTGGTGCCATCGGAACCTGCCACCAGCTGTTCATTACTGTGGGTATTCTATGGTCCAACATCATGGGTGTATCTAAACTCTTCGGTAAGTATCTTAAGAAACTGTTGTCCAGGTTAATCTTTGGTTTAGCAAACAAGAAAACTGAAAGTGAAATAAAAGATTTGTTTAGGATATTCTGTGAACATTTGTAATCTCGCATCCATACTCTAGTAATTTTTTCATTGTTAGCTCTTAATATTCAATAGCCATGTACCTTGCACAATATACCTTCTGCTAAATGCTGACTTTTTCGTTTGACAGGTACTCATGAACTCTGGGAGTGGGTATTTATCTTCAATGCTTTCCCAGCCTTGGTGTGTTTGATAGGTTTACCGTTTTGTCCAGAGAGTCCTCGATACCTCCTCATCAAAAAGAACGAGGAAGAGGAGGCCAGGGATGGTGAGGAACTAACATCTTCCGAATGTCTTGAGAATTTAGTTAAAGACCCGTTTTTAATTACTGTAAACTAACTTTATTCATTGCTACTTTATTTTGCGATTTACCTGTTGTAAACTGGTTCGCAGTGGAAAAATTTCGTGTCAAGCCTTTATGTAATGGACAGATAAACATTCAAGGGCTGGTTCATGATGAGATATATTTGCTACCATGAGGTTCTCGCAAAATTTTCTCTCTCGCAAATGAAAGTTGGTTTACGGTATTTCTTACTGAAAAGGAAAATGACAATTTACACTTAAAAAGTCTACTTGGAGCTCTTAAAAAGCTAATTGAAATAAAATATTTAAAGCTTTTAAGAAAGACTTAATTTTCTTTTATGTCAAATTCTGAGGTTCTTCCTCATTTTGCTTCAGTTTAGAGTAACAATCTGTATTTTTGCACAAAATACAATGGAATTTTGATAGAAAAGTACAAATGTGTAATCCTGCTGGACAAATAAAACCTTACCATCTAATGTATTCTATGTTTATGTAATTTTAGCTTTGAGGAAATTACGAGGCTATTTTGATGTTGAGGATGAGATTGATGAGATGAAAGTGGAGGCCCGGAAATCTCAGAGCATGCAGTCCTTTACCCTGAAGCAGCTGTTGACCAGTGTAGACCTCCGTTGGCCAATTATCATTGCTTGTGTTCTACAGATTTCCCAACAATGGTCCGGAATTAACGCTGTAAGTGACAGTGACACCTTTTGTGTGAAAGTCACAGGGAATTTGGTTGTGTAACCGCAAGAGGTTGATGAAATACATTATGTGTAAGATGGTCAACCTTTCCCCACTAAAACTATTTGTAAATGATGTAATTTAACTTTTAAAATCTATTTATTTGATTCATTTGACTTTTTGATATTAACATTTCTCGTAGCACTTGCACTGAGTAGATGTTTTAGGTCCTTGGAATAACATCACAAAATGTTGGGCTCCTCTTTTTCCAGTTTGCTGCTATAGCAATGTTGCATCACATCATATAATATTAAGATTTTTATACCCCACTTAGGAATATAGAGTTACCATTTTCCTTCCATTCTGTCATAATTCTGTGTCCATGCATTCAGTATCTCAGCTATAGAGGCATATATTCAACTGAAATTTGGTATATACATGTAGATAGAGCATGAGAATATCACAGTTAAGTTCTAGAATAATGTGCTCCTTTTTGACATGCTCACTATCTCAGTAATACTGAACATCTTTAATTGAAATTCAGAGTATAAATATGTCTTGAGAATTCAGAATATACCTATGTCTTGACAGTTCAGAATATAGATTACAACATCAAGTTTATATTTGGTTCAAGTAAAAAAGAAAATTGACAGAGTTATGCCCCTTGGCTTTAGAAAATTCGAACTTGGGATATAGATCAAGTACTAATCCTAGATGTAAACTTTGTTGTCAGTAATGCATCTAGTTTTTATAGATATTCATCGTAAGCATTGAGAAGCAATTCTATCCTGTTTCAGATTTATCCAGACACTTTTTTTTTTGCTTTATTACAATGAGTAAATTTATAGATTCACGTTTTAAATTTTTCACAATGAGGATGAAAATGGGCAGGAAAAAATGAGAGGGTGGGGGAAGGGGTGCAAATTTTGCTAAATACTGTTTATGAATTGCTTAATATAGGTTAATTTAAATATATGCCTATAAATATATGTAGACATTAATTTTATTCTGAGTTTTTTTTTTTTTATTTTTGTTTCATGTAGGTGATGTCTTTCTCCAGTTTTATGTACAAGAATGCAGGCGTGGAAAAGAGTCTTATTGAGTGGGTTGTATGCTTGACAAGTCTCATCAATGTACTTACTACTCTCGTAGCTGTTCCTCTCATGGAAAAAGCCGGGCGACGCCCACTCTTCCTTTATCCAATGATTTGTATGGTCATCTCCTTCATCGCTCTTACTATCTTCCACAACCTGCAGTATGACTCAGGGTTACAAGTAAGTGTTTGGACCCAAGAGGCAGTGCAATGTTACTCTCGATGCTGTTAGTTGATGAAAATTAAAGGATGAAAATTAAAGGATGAAAATTGCTCTCGGTTAACCAAAACTTACCACTATTTATTTTTGTCATTTGAGACTTTATGCAAGATGCATTGGAAAATTTCTGTCTTTAACATTATATTCGCTTCTCTGTGCCGAATTGCTTTATTTTAATTGAATGACGCAATACGTTTATTTTGCAGGATTCTCGAGGCGTATTTGCGGTTATTGCTATCATTGCCATGCACACTTATGTTGTTGGATTTGCCCTTGGCCTAGGTAATGTGGATGTTTATCATGTCTAGCCAGGACTACTGTTAATTTATTCAAGTTAATGGCAGGAAATTTCCATTATTGCTGTAATCTAGTATTACAAAGTACAGGGATTAGCAAAAGTAATTTCTGCAGAAATGAATGTTCAGCTTTGTTTTTATGACTAGTATGTATGTTTATTCTAAATGTAATGAATTTTAAGTCTGTATTTAAACTTGGAAACTTGTAAAATGGAGTAATTCATACAATATAAAAGTAAATGAAAAAGATCTTTTCCTGAAAATATTCCCTTCTAATGTCAGTTATTGACATCATGGGAATACCACTCATGTTTGCATTTGTGTATTAAATTACAATGCATATAAAATTTCAATGTTTACAATATTTGATTTTTTTTTGTAAATTCAATGAGATAAAATGTTTCAAATTTGATTTCAATTAGGTCCCATTCCGTTCATTGTTGTTGGAGAAATTTTCCGTCAGGAGCCTCGTGCGGCAGCCATGAGTCTCTCTTTGACCTTCAACTGGGTCTGCAACTTCATACTTAACTTAATCTTCCGATTTATGCAGGTGAGATTTCCAGCATGTATTAGTCGATTTAAACGGGGATTGGGGGGGGGGGGGGGGGGGGGGGGGAGGTGCTTTGGTAAATCTTTGAGAATGTCAGAGGGAAATTTAAAACATTCTTAGTGCAACTGCGTTTATAGATAATTTATCACACAGACAAAAATTTACACCGCTTACATTTCTTTTTTCAAAGTTTACCACATGTCTTTTGACAAACAAAATATAATTCTTTTTTCCAGAAAGCCATGTTGGGATATGTATACCTCCCCTTCATTGGAATTCTGGTGTTTGCCATAGTCTTCATATTCTTCAAAGTGCCAGAAACAAAGAACCGAACATTTGATGAAATAGCTGCCACCATAACGCGGGGTCGTAAAGCAAAAGAACCATTCGAGAATGGAGAAGAAATGCAGAAAATGAATGCTTAATGATACAAAAATTTAGGATTTTTTGATAGATTGTATTTATTTTTTCAGTAAGATTCCTTCATAGGGCATTCAAGGATGAACATCTGTACATGATTGTAGATAGTCACTATAAGTTACCATCTGATATATGTAATTGACGTGTGGCCAAAGCTACATACATAAATTATATATTATAGTGTACCGTGACAATGCAAACTCTATGTAAACAGAAATGTCAGTCCGGTGACCGTGCACACTGAAGTTCTTCATATGGTGCTTGCGTTTAAAAAAAAAACAAAAAAACAAAAAACTTCTTTTATATGATATGATACGAACATATCAAATAAACTACAGGTACTTTGTATAAAGTGATTCAGTTAAGTCACCGAATCGGCTGAATCCGGGATAGTATAATGTACACTGTAGTTTTAAATTTGTTTGTTCTGTTAGGGAACTTACTGTGAAGAAGGTAAATTTTGAGGGTTGACGTGAGGGAAGTTGTAGTGAGATATTCTTAGTCCTCATCGGTTAGAGGATAATGTTTGAGTATGTTGTGTAGAGTAGTTCCATGGACCACACTAACTTATCTCTTCATAATCTGCGCTTATATGTGAAGAGGAATTCTCGGTTCATGATCATATGTACATACGATTCCATGCGGATACATGCGTTGGTTCAGTGTGGTATTGCTTTGTTTGGTTTAGATTTTGTTTGTGTAGCTTGTTGAATGAAATTTAGTTCCATTCCCCTTCAGACAAACTAGCAGCAACAGCTGGTTGTGATACAGGCATAATACATACTCCACCCGTGTTAGATCCTTAGCCACTTCCGCTTCATCCCATCCACATTCCTTATTGTAAAAATATCAAGGCTGGAAACATATATATTTATGAAGGGTACAAAAGGAGTAAACATTTAAAACTTCAAACAGTTTAAAAATATTTTGAATTTTATGCAAACTTTACAAAGCTCATGGACTTATTTCAAAATATATGAATGGAGATCTCATTTTTTTGCCATGATCTTTAGAGCAGCAAGTAGATAATAAGAATATCAATAGATTTTTGAAGCACGTTTTAAATGAGCAGTGCTTTTTTTTTTTGTGATCTCAGGTTAGGAATTTTTGTACTTTAAGCAGCACATGAATTGAATTATTGATTTGTTGTATTTAATATCCTGCCCATAGTTTGAGGGATATCATGATTCATCAGATGTTTCTGTACATGTGGGGATGCCACTGTATTATGCCCATAATAGATGTCATTTTCATTCTCTCACCACTTAGTTGATGGGAATAAGATGGAGGTTTCTTGCAGTCTAATGGAGATGTAATCTTCTAGAAATTGAAACAAGACTCCAGTAGGTCAAAATACACAGTGAAAGTAATGTAATTATTTTAATGTAAAAGGCAACAATCTAATTTACATATTATGTTATTCTATAAAATTTGTTATTTTGTTTTTATTCTGTAATTGTCATACATTTGTATGTATTATAAACTCGATATGGAGTGGAAAGGAAATTGCATTTGACTGTTGTTAACTATATATTTTGACACAACCGCTGTGTCATACAATGATGGGATAAAATCTTTGTAATTGCATTTTCAGATTCTGTCATGCATTGTATGAAGTACCGTAGTTGAAAATACTTTGAGGCAAATGATAAATGAATTTGTTAAACTAGACAGACATTGTAAAACTGCCTTCAAATAGTACATTAATAAGAAGTGCTTAAAAGCTTGTTTCTTTTCTGTAGGTGTTAATTATAACATTTTTTTAGTGGGCATGTTAGTGTTACTCTTTTTTAAAAATATTTAGCTTGTATTCATTTTATCTTTTTCATTTTATTTGCATTTTCTTGTAACTTATTAAACCATGTTTATTTTCATTGTTATAATTTTCTTTAAAGGAAAGAATAAAATTTTATTCCAAAATATTATTTTAGTGCTAGAATAAAAATCATAGAGTTGTCATTTTGTATAGTGCTTACATATATGCTCAAATTGTTGTTATGCATGAAGAAATTTTGCAGTACTAATAATCAGCGGTGCAGTTTTGTGAATCAAAATTAGAAGCCATGACACAGGAAGGGAGGGGCGGACATTCATAAGTACAAAAACTAGCTCAAATATAATCACAATGTTAATATATAGTAATTCTTGGGGAGGTTATTATGAAGAATGACACCCCCCCCCCCCCCCCCCCCCCAAAAAAAAAAGAAGGGGGTGGGGTGGTACTCTGCATCACTATGAACAAAATGGAGAATTGTTAAATATTTGTAGGGGATAGATATGTTGTTGTCAACTAACCATAATCAAATGGAGCCAGTCATTGACGAACCATTTCCATCCCTACTGAGTCATTTTGCCATTTCCTCATTTTCAGGTTTATCCTGACTGCCAGACATATTTTGTAGTGTTAATATTATACATAGTGTTATCTACATGTAGTGTAGTATATATGGTTATGTGAGTATTTATTCTTTAAATGTATTAATGTTGTACATGTACACAAGGCTCTCATGTTTGCATCTTCTACACATACACAGAAATTCATGACGTTTTAGATCAACATTTCAGTGTTCATATGTTAATGTTTCCTTTTTGAAAAACCAGTTTCTGTGGAACATTGATAATCATTAGTGTTTTTACATTCTGGGGAGACATTTAGCCAAAGTCTACTAATTTATATATTATAAGTAATTTTTACTCATGTTATGCAATATAAAGTACACCAAGGAAGGTTATGCTTTGTAAGCCACAAAACAAAGGATTTATTAAAAACAGTAAAGTGTTCCATCTCTTCTATGTTACATAAAATGAGTAGAAAATACACTTATTCCTTGTGATTTAATTTTGTAAAGTGCATTTGATGTACAGTGTAATTTGATGAATAATTATAATTAAATTTTGAATTGTATATGACCTGGAGCAATATTGCCATAGCAACAAAGTGAAGCAAATTGTGATGTTCTTCTGAAGAAGTTGTCTTTTGGTACGATGCAATGGCGATTTAGTCTATATTAAAAATAAAAAGTGTCGATAACAATAAAAAAAATGAACCATCAAAATGCATTTTACATGTGATTTAGATATTACCGTCATATGGATTGACAAAAAAATGTTTCATTCATGTGCAAGTTGAAATATATCTACCGAAGAAAACTGATGCACATATTTGTTTATATACATAGTAAAACATGGTTGCAGCGAGCTTGCTCATTTACAGTGAAGTCGTTTATAACAAATCAAAATTGTTTGTCCAAAGTATTTCGCTTTAAGCGTGTTTTACTGTATATATGTATCTGATTAATTACGGATCTTTCATATATAGCACAAAGATCTGATGATGACCAGTAGAGGGTCTTGTTCTGTGATGTAAACATGATCTTTGCTTTTAACCAATCAAATTTGAGCTTATATCCAGAAAGTTGATGATGTAATGCAATTGGAACACGCCAGCATCCTAAAACTCCAAAAATATCAAATGTAATTGATGGCGACATTTAACTTTTATGCAAATTTACATCACAGAACCAGACCTCCTCTTGGTCATTGTGAGATCTCTCTGTGCTATACATAAATATACATGTTATATGATATGCAACATTTAACATCTTATATTTTTCGCACCTCAAGTCCAAAATTCATGCTTTTGATTATGCAAAGTTAGTGATTTCTACAACTATTAAAATGTGTGCATTGTTGCTTACTGTCCTAAATCCCTGATAGCACTTGAGAGTTGAATTCACTGTACATTTATCGGGTGTATTTATCTATAGTGTTAATGTGTGGGTATGTAACTGCCATAAAGCTATGGTGTGACAATAAACTGTTCATATGTAAATAATTTAGACTACTTTATTCATTTCTGCAATTCAAGGGACAAGAGCCAAGTGTGCAGTGTCTGGCTTATTGCAGGTCCTTGATTTGACTTGCCAAGCATTTGTTCAAAAGAAATGCCACACTCTATTTGAAGTGGAGATCATTAAGTAAGAATTAATGAAAATGGGCATTTGCTAATTCTTCTCAAGAACCACTAGGAATTTTCAGTTGAACTTTGTGCAAATCATCGTTGGGTAAAAGGGATTCAAATGAAGGACATGTTTGTAGCAAAGGGGAGATAATCAAGAAAAGGCAAATTTAGCATGGTTCATTTAAAAATTCTTCTCAAGGACCACTGGGAAAGAAAAGAATGTGTTCAAATTATGGCCCCAAAAGTAAGGCCACAAGTGGGGATTAAAGTGTATAGGAAAATTTTTCTCAGAACAGTTAGTAAAGGGGTAGTCCCACTCTGGAGCCTGTATCCAACCCAGAGGTCATGAAATTTAGAAATCTAAGAGAAGTTTACATGCTTAACATAACTGCATCAAATCTGTTTCCTAGATGTTCAGAAATTTTTATGGAAGATATTTATAATAACCATCCAAGTATAATCCATTACTGTCTGTAATTGGTTTGACTGCTATATCTCGATATGACTGTTCAAGAGAAGAAAAAACAATTTCCTTGCCATACTCTGTGTGACTGCTGGATGTCTCAATATGACTGGTATGTGTTCAAGAGAAGAGAATCCTTCAAGTTTTACTAAACAGATGTCAATTTACCTTGCCTTACTGCCAGAAATCTACCTCAGGACCATTAGTAGAGCCCTGAATGCTCAACATAATCTTCACCCACACAGTCTGTTCAGGAGTGGCAATGTTTCAGAGGTTTTCCACCATTCATAAGGCCCAATTGGGGCAGAGAACACAGAATACCCCCTTTACTCAAAAGTGTTATTTACCAGTATCATGAAAAATGATTCGGTTGTTTCAAGGCAGTAAAAACGATCAAAATTCAATGAATGAAAGCTTGGATTATTTGTATAATGATGCAGGGCCTTGCTGCAAGACGTAACTTTTGACATAGTGCCAAACTTATTAGATTGCTCTCTTGTACCTTGGTCAACATTTCTACCAAAAAATGTTTTAAAAATCTCACTGAGGTTGGAATCTTGTATGTGTAGTCCTCATAAATTTCCATATGCTGATCATTCACCATATATTTGGAGAAAATGGAGATCAGAGAGAGTATACAAGTGATTGATATTATGAGAGAAGTTGGGATCACAGTGCTATTTATGTTTATTGATACAATTCTATAGCATGTAAACCTCATTCTCATAGGAAGAGTTTGTACTGCAGTTACTTCCTCTATCAAATGTGGCAGTTTCCTTTCATGTAAAATGGAAACTTTTTCATTTGAAAACAAGGTAACACAAGCATAGCACTCCCTCGCAACACAAGATTAATAAACAAGTCAATAGCAACCTTAATCTTTGACCCTTGACCTTAAAAATCAATGGGGTTCATTGTATCAAGTTTGATGATTCTCTAATGAATGTTGTGTCTTCTATCTTATTCACAAGAATTCTTGTCAATAGTGACCTTGACCTTTGACCCTGATAATCTATTCATGGGCAACATTTGTGGAAGGTTTGATGATTCTCTGATAAATGTCATGTCTTCTATCTTGTTCACAAATATTTTAGTCAATAGTGCCCTTGACATTTGACCCTGAAAATCAATAGGGTTCATCTTAATTCTCTCCCTGGGCAACATTTGTATAAGGTCTGATGACTCTCTGTGTGCTGCATCTTCTATCTTGTTCACAAGAATTTAAGACAATTGTGACCTTGAATATTGACCCCTTACCTAGAAAATCAATAGGGTTCATTCTCTCGTCATGGACAACATTTGTGGAAGATTTGATGACTCTGATGAATGCTCTAGCTTCTATCTTGTTCACAAGGTTCCGGACACACACAGCCACATGGCAGCGATGCTATATCCACTGTGACTAGTTGCGAGGGGCTATGACCTTTGATCCTGAAAATCAATAAGGTTCACCCTCTCTCCATGGGCAACATTTGTGGAAGGCTTGATATTCCACAGATGAATGTTCTAGCTTCTATCTAGTTCACAAGGTTCCGGACACACACACACACAGCCATACAGCAGTGATGCTATATCCCCTCCACAACTAGTTGTGAGGGGATAACAAGATCTAACAACATGATTTGTAGCAAACATATTTGAGTGTCAATGGAAATATGTGAAATCCATGTAGTTCCCTTTTATTACGAAAACAAAAACATGAGATCATGTCCTTGGTCCTGTGAACTTCACAGGCATTTTATAGAATATGCACATTCTAACCTATAATGAAAGAAATGTTCACACTTTGCTGTAAGATATTGTAATACAATTATGTAAATGTATAGTGTAACAAGACAAAGTATGAATAATTGTAACTCATTTACAGAATATATATCTTTAAAAAAAACCTTGAGAATCCATAAATCTGAAAGAAAAAAAATCATCCTGCATAATTCTAAAACAATAACCTTTGGAATCTGTTTTGTAAAATATTCTGTAACCACTTTAACTCATTATCATTGATGAACATACTGGGTAAGTGCCCATATATATATATAAAAAAACAAGATGTGCTTGTGAAACACTGATGCCCCCGGATTCCACATGCCAGTGAAAGGGGCTTGCCAAAAGGATTATGCATGTGAAATATGAAAAATCTATCACTTACCATTCAAAAGTTATGGCCAATGTTTAAGTTTTTGAAAAGTAGGTCAAACTTCAAGGTCAAGAGGTCAAAAATGTTGGTACCAGAAGAAAGGGCTTGTCATAAGGAACACACATGTGAAATATGAAAGTCCCATCACTTGCCATTCTCAAGTTATGGCCAATGATAAGTTTTTTGAAAGTAGGTCATACTTCAAGATCAGGAGGTCAACATTTTTGGCACCAGTAGAAAGGGCTTTTCATAAGGAACACACATGTGAAATATGAAAGCCCCACCACTTGCCATTCAAAAGTTATGGCCAATGTTAAAGTTTTTGAAAAGTAGGTCAAATTTCAAGCTCAAGGTCAGGAGGTAAAAAAATTTGGTACCAGTAGAAAGGGCTTGTCATCAGGAACACACATGTGTAATATGAAAGGCAGATCACATGCCATTCAAAAGTTATGGCCAATGTTAACAGTTTTTGAAAAGTAGGTCAAACTTCAAGGTTAAGAGGTCAAAAATTTTTGGTACCGGTCGAAAGGACTTGTCATAAGGAACACACATGTATAATATGAAAGTCCCATCACTTGCCATTCAAAAGTTATGGCCAATGTTAAAGTTTTGTGGACAAACAGACAGACCAAAGTCTATATGCCCCCGAATTGAAGATTCCGGGGGCATAAAAATCATATGTAATAACTCAAGCGTTCAGTCATAAAACGACTGGCAATAAAATGTACAGAGGCTCAAGCCTGCTTCCACGACAGGAAATCTGTACAGGTTATCACAGACAACTAAAAAGCCAAAAGCTGCAGACCGCTCAAATAACCACTGAGTCATTCTGTCTTAGTTTTCAGTGTGTATGTTAGTGTTTTTTCATCTCCTTTAATGCATCATGTTGAAACTGTACTTTTATTTAACACCACATTCTTTTGAAGTTCTTGAATTAAAAGTTTCAACACACGGGCAGCAATAAATATGAAGACTAGATATAAATTTTCATCAAACACCACTTTCGGCAAGCTCTTTTTCCACGATGTTGCGGTACTCGTCGAAACCTCCATCCAGGGACTTCACAGTGCCATCCTTTACAACCCAGAGTTCCTTACAAACCATCCTGACCAGCCGCTCGTCGTGCGACACCAACACAACTCCTCCCTGTGTCAAAATAACAAACAGAGTACAAAGTCTGATCTGGTGGTAGATAAAGTAATGACTACCGTATATACTCGCCTATAAGTCAGGTTTTTGAGAGTAAAATTTTGGTCCAAAAGTCTATGTCCGACTTATAGGCGAGTCCTAGAGAGATCAGTATTTTTCCAGTCGGCAAAATGCACGCATTTTTAAAACAACTCCAACGATTATCATGATCATTGTCCAAACAAATACAGTCAAATCTCGATAAACCGCCACCTTTTGTTCTTTTGAATCTTTGGCGTTATAACGAATTTGGCGATGAATTGAATTTCCGCCATTTTGAAGAAAAAGTTCGGCCATTTTATAGAAAAAGAGTTACCGCTGTTTTCCGTGTTTGTTTATATAATTCATATAAATATTTTCTGTAATAAATTTATCTTTAAAATTTTTAATATGATTATTTCTTTTAAGATCACAAAATCCTTTCCTTTTTATAGCAACTCAAAAACTCTCCTCTGTGGCTAAGCCATACCTAAACTGAAACATGTTTCTATAACGTAAAATAACGCGACTACATCTCATATTAATTAAGTCTTAACACAGTAATTACCGGGGTCTATTTGCACAGGTGGACACTGGAGATCGATAATGACCAATTTACCGCTTCGGTGACCGCAGGTACCCTTGGCGGTTTACGAGATAATTAACACTGTGAAACAGACTTTTGTACTTAAAACACCGTGGCGGATGGCGAAAGCGAGTTTGGCGTTTTAACGGGAATTTTAAGTAGCAGGAAAAACGTTCCTAGAAAAATGCGGCGTTATACTGAAAATGACGATGAATTGAGTGGGATGATAATTCGAGAGTTAACTGTAGTCTGGACATAAAAAGATAAAAAATACCATTAAACACAGGTAAATGATTACAGAATCGACATGATATTGATTTCTGGAGAAAGGATAATTAAATACCGGCATAATTTCTCAAAATACATTTTAAAACTGGGGCAAAATCAGTGTAACTTTGATTTGAAATTGTCAACCGATTCTGTCAAAAAGTTGTACCAACTTATAAGTGGGTCAATGGCAAAATCCTTCAAAATGATCTCAAAAATCCCAACCGACTTATACGCGAACCGACTTATAGGCGAGTATATACGGTATTTTGAGATTGGTATTGGAAATTCATGTCCCTATCTACAGCACTTACAAAACAAAGGAAACTAAGCACAGAGCATAAACAAAGTGTTCTAGAGATGAACCAAAGCTAACCTGGAACTTCAGTATTGCATTCCCCAAGGCCTCTATTGTCTCCATGTCCAGATGATTAGTAGGTTCATCAAGAATTAGGAAATTGGGACTGAAACAAACAAAATGATCACACATAAGTACTACTACATGTATCACTTTATTAAATACTACATGTTTATTTGTATTCTGGAATTTTACACACAAACATAATGTACTAACTTTGAATACTTTTTAAAATACAAAATCTTGAGTTATGGATATTGTAAAAACCAAATAAAATGTTTGATATCATGTACCATGTGTGTCTGGTTTTAACAAAGGCATTTGACTCATCTGCACATTTCTTGTGACCATGTGTGGGCATGGCAAGTGTCTGTGGTCTACACTAGATTCTCAGTGCAATGAATCATGTAATGACGTATGTAACAACTTTCAATATACAAATCCACATATAATAAATCATAAACATATATGTTTAAATTAACATTTCTATTTCATCCCCATAAAGGTCTGATCTATTTCAAGCATGTCAAAAACCCTCTAAAAGTGTGTTACATTATTAAAAATACTCACTTCAGCATGTCTATCACAGCGAATGCGACCCGGCTCTTCTGACCTCCCGACAAACTGGACACTGGTCGAGTGGCAAGTTCTCCAGACACGCCAAAAGCTCCCAGTCGATTCCTGTACAACTCTGTAGGCTTACCTGTAATGACCATTGCATAAAACATTGGGTAACATTGGCTATGTTTTACAAAATTCTGTCAATGTACATGATAAAATAAAAAAAAGATATTTCACCTTTGGCCTAGGCAAAGCCTTTTCATAACTAGCATCAATTTACACTTTTCATAAGTATTTTAAGTCTGACAGTAATGCATAATAAAAGCCTACAATTTATTTTGTCTTTCTGGATCAAAGTCAGTTTCCATCAAGGCCAGAATTGATGAGCCAATGAAAGCAAACTGAAGGAGCAAATCATAAAGTGGAGATTCTCAGACTTCTACATTATCAGTCTCTAGAGGAAACTCCAAATCTATAGTGTTCTAATGTTATCTTCAGTGATAAACAGATTTACTGATATCTTCAGTAGTAACAAACAGTACAAAACTAATCAATTTATGAGATATAATGAAATCTCCAATCATATCTCTCAATGAAAACACTTCACCTGGGTAGTTAATTTACCAGATTTAGTGAGATCTCCAGTGTTTACAGTGATATCTCCAGTAACATTTTTAGTGATGACATACTATTCCTAGGTAGTTGTCTTACTAGATTTAGTGACATCCCTCGATTTAAGCATATCAAGCAATATCTTTAGTGATGACCACCGAAAATAGTTAACATACCACAAAAATATAAAACCACCAAAACACTGAATAACCAAGATACTAAGTATCAATCAACCACCTGATAACCAGATATCAGTAATAATCAAACACTAGAAAAAACTCCAGATCTCACGTAATCAGTCTATCACTCTGATCACACCCAGAAGCTTGTAATAATCAACACACTGATCAACCAGATCTAATCTAACTCAAACACAATGATAACCAGATCAAAGAATAATCATCTAACACCACTGGATACAAACACACACAGACCTACAGTAATAAATCAACAACTAGATTTAACCAGATCTAAAGTGAAATTCAAAACACCAATGCACTAACACAAGACTCAATAGTAAATATCCCATACACCTAGATAACCTACGCCAACTCTATGTAATGAAATCAAAACTGCGGATACCCCCACATCTGTAATATCAACACACTGATCAACCAGAAACTCTTAGTACATATACAAACACTCGATCAACCGAATGCATAGATCAATATCCTACAACTCTGAATACACCAGAGAGCTATGATTACATAATCAACACCGAGAGCAAATAACACCCACAAGCAACAGAGCCTCTCGATATAATCAACACCTGCATAAACCACGACACTCAACTAAAATGCAAAAAATACACACTGATCAACCAACGCAAAATCCTTAGTAAATATCAACACAATGATAACCCAGATTTAGTAATAACTTACTACCACTGATAACCTCTAGATTCTAGTAATAATCAACATCATGATAACACAAAAACTCATTAGTAACTTATCAATCACTGATTACTAAAGAATCATAGTATATAAATACTCAACCGACATAACAGAGCTGTAATATCAACATGATAACCAGATCTAGCAAAACTCACACGTGAGATAAACACGACCTTTAGAATAGATATCAACACATGATAACAACAAGACTCTAGCTCAAATATCCAAACCTGATAAACCAGAGCTTGTAATATCTCACATGAGATAACCCAGACTAATAAGTAATATCAAAAACACTGCCATCAACCAGACTTGTAAATCTTACATACTGATAACCAGACTACTAGTATACTATCCCAACAAGATACCTCCCCTGAGAGAAATCACACCATGATCTAGTACATACCTCCAACACTAGATAACCAGATTCTAAGTAAATAACACAAAACTGAGATAATCAATCAGACTATAGTAATATCAAACTGGAGATAAACCAGATACTCAATAATAATTCTAATCAGCTGATAACACGCTTAGATAACAATACTACTAACTGAGACTCAACCGATCTAGTACATAATACAAAAACTAGATAACTAAGAATCTAAGTATATACAACCAACTGATACTCAAAGATCTAAGTCATATCAACACACTGATAAACCAGAATAATATATACATAATATCAAACAAAACACCTAAAAAAAAACTGACTAAAACACAGATCATAATAAAAATCCAACACCTCGATAACCCAGAACTATAGTAATATCAATACTCGAAACCAGACTCTAAATAAATGATTCATACACACTGATAACCAGACATTATAAGTCATCAAAACACCAACTGATAACCAGAATCTAGTCATATAAACATGAACTAACGCAAGCTTGATAATTATAATACACTAGATAACCAGATATAAATATCAATCACATACCAAACATAAATAAAATTCAGAGATTAACCAGACAGTATATACAGTAACATCAATACCACCTGAAATAACCAGATCTAGTAAATATCAACACTGATAACCAGATCTAGTAATATCAACACTGATACACCAGACTCTAGGCTAATATCAAAAACTATCAGAGAATATACACTATAACCAGACTTGTAATATCAAACTGAATAACCAGACCTTAGTAAATATCAACAACTGATAACACTCTTTAATTCAGACATATACACTAGTAATATCAACACGTGATAACCAAGGATCTAAGTAATTCAATCCACTGACTAACCGATCTATAAATTACAACACTGATAACAACACAATCTAGTTAATATCAAACACTGATAACGTAAGTTCTAGTAATAATCAACCGAAACCAAAAGACTGTAATAACAACAATTGATAACAGCAGATAACCTTACTGAGCAATATCAACACTGCATAACACAGCACATATAGTAATTTCCTACACCTTGATCAACCCAGATCATTAGTAATACTCACTGAGTACCAAGAGCTTGTAAATAATCTACACTGATACAACAGATCTAAGTAATATCACACACTGAAATTAACTCAGAGGCTTTAATTCTTACAGAAACAGATCAAGAATGAGAACACTACCAACCAGAATCTACCAGTAATATCACACTGATAACCAGATCTAGTAATTCTAACACTGATAACCAGACTTAGTAATATCAACACTGATCTAATCCAGAATCTAGTAATGATTCTACAACTATACCCTTGTATCTCAGAAACCAGATTAGTAATATCAACAACTGATAATAATCATCGATAACTAGTCACAATGAATAACAATCTCATTCACCCTGAGATAACAATCTAGTAATTTCTACACTGATAACAAGATCTAGTAATACAAACCGATGATCTAACACAGAAGCTACTAATAATACACACTGCAATAACCAATCTAAGTAAATAATATCAAACACCACTGATAACCAGATCTAGTAATATCAACACTGTAACCAGACTAGTAATATCAACACTGATAACCAGACTTAAGTAATATCAACACTGATAAACAGATCTGTAAATATCAACACTGGAGATAAAACCAGATCTAGTAATATCAACACTGATAACCAGATCTAGTAATAATCAACACTGATAACCAGATCTAGTAATATACACTGATAACACAACGATTCATAAGTAATTTCAACACTGATACACAGATTAGTAATATCACACTGATAACCAGAGAATTGTAATATCTAACACTGATAACTCAGATTATATGATAACCAATGTATCTTATAATCACACTGATTAACCGCAGAACTTATGTAATATCAACACTGATAACCAGATCTAGTAATATAGCACTGAGATCAACCAAGACTCCAATGAGTCATATCACACCGATAACCAATCCTAGATAATTAATCCAACTGATGAACACAGAGCTGTGTAAAATTCTACACTGAATAACAACAAGATCTAGGTAATAACAACAAACTGACATAAACTAGATCTACAGTAAAATAATCAGAGAGAATATAACACAGGAAGACTTCAATAATAATATCAAACATGAGAATATAAACCAGCCATCTTAGTAATTTCTACACTGAATAACGACAGACTCTAAGTAAATAATCAACAAACTGAAATAACCAGAGCTTGTACATATCTAACACATGATAACCAGTCTAATAATAATCTCAAACAAACTCGAGAGATAACCAATGCCTAGTAATATTCAACATTGATATTAAGAAACACTGGATACCACGTTGCATAGTAATCATACAACAATGCAAAACGAGATACAACCCCAATCTACAAGTAATATCACACTAGAGAGATAACAAACCACGAATCGTAGATAAAATAAATACAACCCCTAGAAAACACACAGAATCTAGTAAAAATTATATACATCTGCATAACCAGAACTCTAAGTTAATACTCTACAACTGAATAAACACACGAAAGATGCTATATAATACTACACTAAGATTAACTCAGATCTAGTAAATATACACAAATTGAAATAACCCAAGATTAAAAGTATTTATACTAAACACTTGCAGATACACCAGATCTAGTCTAATATACAACACATAGATAACACAGATTAATGTAATCATTCAACTGAAATACACAAAGTAAGCACATTGCATGTTAACATCTACATAAGATACACCAGGAATACGATTAATTATCATACACTGAGAGATAAACAATGATCTACCAGTACTAATCAACACAACTCAGATACCAGTTCTAGTAATATCATAACACTGATAACACGCATCCATAGTAATACTTATTCTACAACTGGAAAACGCACCAGAATCTAGAAAATTTCCTACACAGGACTAAACACAGGACACTCTCAGTAACATATCAAACCTGCACTAAAACAACCAAGATATACAAGTAAATATCATAACACAACTAGATAAACCACAGACTCTAGCTACCACATCAACTACTCGAAAACTCACCACAGACTAAAAGTAATAATATCACACACTCGATAACAAGACTTAGTAATATCAACACTGATAACCAAAATATATAAGCATATACCCTCAACACTCGAGATAACCCAGAACTCTACGTAACATATCAACAAAAACCCTAGAGATAATAGATTAGTATCACAACACTGAATAACGCAGATCTAGTAAATATCAAACAACTGAGATCAACAAATCCTCTAGATAACTAATCTACACTGATAACCAGATCTAGTAATATAAAATCAAGAATAACAACAAGAAGCTTGTCAATATCGAAAAACAAACAATCAAACCAGATAATGTAACATATCTTAAAACACTGAATCCAACACAGATCTTACGTAATATCAACACTGACTAAACCCAGATCCACTATGATACATATTACAACCAACTGAATAAACCCAGAATCATATAAGTAAAATATAATCAACTATACAAACACTAGATAAACAACACACCCAGACATCTAGTAATAATACAACACATGATACATACACCAAAGAAATCTAGAGTACAAATACCTCAACTGGATAACCAGAGCTATGCTCACATTATTCTACACCAGCACTGAGATTAAACCAGATTCTATATATCAACACCATGATTCTAACACAGAATCTATAGTATATCCAAACACTGATAACAGATCTAGTCAATATCAAACACTAATAACCAGACTAGTAATAATCAACAACTGATAACCAAGAATACTAGTAATATCAACACACTGATAACCGATCACCTAGATAATACTCAACATCCTGATAACACAGACTTAGTAATATCAACACTGATAATCACAGATCTAGTAATATCAACACACACCCTGATACAACACAGATCTAGTATATACACAAACATGCACTTAAACAGATTAGTAATACTACAACACTGATAAACCAAAATCTGTAAATATCAACTACTGATACTAGCAATTTCTACGTAACCTATCAAACAAAACACTGAGAGATAAAAACAAGACTCATAAACGCTCAATACATCACACACTGATAACCAGATCTAGCTCAAATTTCTACACCTGAACCCATAATCTAGAACAATACACTTAACCACTGATAAACAAAGAAGTCTTAAAGTAATATGCTACACTAGAAAACTCGAGATCTAGTAATTAATACAAACACTCGATATAACCAGAGTCCATAGTAAATTTCTACACTGAGATAAACCAGACTATAAGTAAATATCATAACAACAAGATGACTCAACAAAATCTAGTACACTAATCAACACTGACAAACCAGAATAATAAGTAAATATAATCAACACTGAATAACTCAGATCTAGTAATATCAACACTGATAACCAGCAGAATCAAGATAAACTTTCTACAAACTGAGATAACAACAAATCTAGTTAAATAATAATACACACTGGAGATACCAGAGCTCTAGGTAATATCCACAAACATAGAATAACCGATCACTAAGTAATATCAAACACCTGAATAACCACAGATCTAAAAGTAATAGATCTACACACTGGTAAACCCCAATCCCTTTACCGCTAATATCAAAAAAATCACTGGATAAAACAGATCTGTAACTCCAACCAAAACATACAAACTCAACCAATGCATTCACGTAATATCCACATACAATGCACCTCAGCACTTTAAACCCACCAAACAACAAACCACCCACACGCTACAACCACAGATACTCTAACCGTAATTAATTCTTAAAACAACACAACACAAACAAACACATTACAGATAACAAATCCATCAAACAACTCAAAAAACCATCACATTGATATACATCACATAAACAACTCAAAACAACACAATACTAACCACAAACATAAACAATGAAACTACAGTTCTTATCCATAACAACTAACTATCAGATATCAACAACGTACGAATTACATTGAATTACATTCTCATAATAATACACACATATGTATCAAAATAACACAAATTGGTCCAGTGGATTTAACTGACGTTTCAAGGAATAATAACGTTATCAGAGGAAATACCAGATTCAGTAATTTCTACACTACACTGATAACCAGATTAGTAATATCAAACTGAATAACCAGATCTAGTAATATCTAATCTATACAACTGTAACCAGATATTCTAGTAATTTCTACAACACTGATAACCAGATCTAGTAAATTTCTACACTGATAACCAGATCTAGTAATATCAACACTGATTAGAATCACACAGATAACCAGTAAGTATCAAACACTGATAACAGATCTAGTAATTCGACACTGATAACCAGATCCAGAATTACAACTCTAAATATCAACACTGATAACCAAATCTAGTAATATCAACACTGATAACCAGACATCTAGTAATATTTCAAACACTGATAACCAGATCCAGTATATATCAACGAACTGATAACCAGATCTAGTAATATCAACACTGATAACCAGACTAGTAATATCAACACTGATAACCAGACTTATTAATATCAAACACTGATAACCAGATCTAGTAATACAACCTTGATAACCAGATCTAGTAATATCAACTGATAACCCAGATCTAGTATATATCAACACCTGATAACCAGATCTAGTAATATCTACACTGATAACCAGAGCTAGTAACACTGCCACTGATAACGGCCTGTACCTGGGTAGCGTTCTGCCATCAGTTCTATAGACGTGAGAGTCATGTCCAGCTGGTCCACATGATGCTGACTGAAGTAGCCTACACACAGGTTCCTGTTAGCTTTCCTCCAGCCCCTCACGGGGTCTAACTCTCCCAGCAGGATCTTCAGCAAGGTAGACTTACCAGCACCATTTTCTCCCACCTAATAGATAAGGAATTAAGTAATTCACAGGTAAATTTACTTGCAATAGAATCTACCTCAGCTTTTCATTATAATTTGACTTTCACCCTTAAAAGTATTCTAGTATACATATAGGTGACAAAGGGTAAAGTACTTCAATAGTACTTGAATATTACGAATACTTTGATATAGGTCAATCAAATCATGCAAAACAATCCCGATTTTTACCAAACCCGAGATTCAAAATTTAATTTTTGATCCGACCATGCATCATACTTACGATACAGATCCTGGAGTCGGACTGGGTGTTGAGATTGATGTCTTTAAATATGGGTTTTTCCTTCGTGTAGTAAAAACCTAATTCATCCAGCTGTAGCACGTTCTGTTGTAGGTATTCACAGTCAGTAAATCTGGAAATGAACAAACAACAGAAATTTACATCCAAAAAAGACCTTGGAGATAACACTTATTATTTTATAAGGTATGCAGAACTTAAAGCAATGCAAGAACTATCATCAGAGAATGAAATTTTAGGAGCAAAGGGGACTAGAGCCACCAAAGTATGATATCAGCCTTGTCTCCACTTAACAATTTCTTCTCAAATGAAAGGTCACAGTTCACACTTGATGTAACAATTATTTCAGTTCATTCATTTTTTATTTAGACCTTTGCTTAGTTAGGGCTCAAAGATAGAGCAGTGATGGCTCTTTACACAGTTAACACTTGATGTAACATTTATATCAGTACATTTTTTGTTTAGACCTTTGCTTAGTTAGGGCTCAGATATATAGCAGTGATGGCTCTTTACTGTGCCAGCAGTTGCCTCACCATGGGGCCTCCTGTTTTTTTGTCACATTAAAGAGACCAGCGACTCTCACTTATAAATGCTGAAAGTTTGGTGAAGAAGCAATCACTGACTATATTTACATCTTAGGTTTGATTTGGCCATGATAGGAGCGGAGCTTGAGCTAGCAACCTCCCAGTCACTAAGCAAACATTCTACCGCTGAGCTACTGTGATCAATTGCTTGTCTTGAAAATGCCTCCTGCTGGCATTTCACAATTCGTCATGATTTACAGTACATGTGTAGTATATAATAAACAGCTACATGTAATAAATTTCTTACTTTAGGGTGACTTTACTTTCTTTCTCAATTGGCTTCAATTCTGGCCTAAAAATAAAAATACACACAGTACAATTACATGTTTCCAGTTTATAGAACAGGATAAGGCAAATCTATTCCTAACTGATGTGAACTTACAGTTTTTCTAACAGTTTTAGTTTGCTCTGTACTTGGGATGCCCTGTTTGCATTGTATCGGAACCTATCTATAAACACCTGAAATCAAAGACAAATATGACAATTAATTCAAACCTATCAATAAACACCTGGAATCAAAGTAAAGACAATCAATCGGGTATTTCGAGTCAGTACCTTATAATCCCCTAAATTTGTTCCTTGTATCTTAATTTTTGCCTGCTACAAATATCTTCACAATAAACAGCAACTTTACAAATGCATTACTAGTAATGTATCTTGACGTTTGCATTACATTTATATTAAAAAATCAAAAAGTAAGATAACATATTAGTAGGAAATTGTAAAAAATTAAAAAGCATTCCAAAGCAAACCTGTATATGATCCCTGTATTCTTTCTGAGCTTCATACTCTTTCTGTTGACTCTTCTGCCTTTCTTCACGGGTTTTGTTAAATGTCTCATAGTTACCACGGTAATTGTCTATCACACCATTGTGTAAGTGTAAAATATCTGTGGCCACTGAGTTTAAAAAGGATCGGTCGTGAGACACAACCAGAATTGTTGACTTCCAAGTCTGAAATAGTATATGTGTTAAGATTACAATACAGAAATGAATGAGCAAAGACTCTATGCTTGAAAATATCAAATCAAAAAACCTCCAACCTAATAGCTGGAACTTCTTTCATCTTATTAATATCTATCATGTAATTTACAGTAAAAATATCAATAAAGAAAGAGAGAAAAAGTTGATCCTGTAGTTTAGCAGATTATATCAAATGTTTGTTCATTTGCTCTTTGAATTTTACCTGTAAGTAATTCTCTAACCAAATGATTGCTTTCATGTCCAACATGTTTGTCGGTTCTGAAAAGAAGGAAACATTCTTAACATCTAACTCCTCAATACAAATATATTTGTTGGAATATATTGTACCCAAATTCAAGAGATACCGAAAAAAACCAACCCAGAATCTTGACTTACCATCAAGTAGCAAGAGATCTGGTCTGTAAAAGAAAAGATTTTTCATTAATTCAATTACATATTGTATATGTTATGAAATCCAACTCATACATGGTCCAAGGTCAGTATTTAAAGAAATCTTAATCGAGCTCTGTTGAGGATGCCTGCTTAATACTTTTATGACAAACTGTATCTGATCTTTAGACAGAGCATTCTCTTTATATGTATTTCTCTCAATTCCTACAGACCATGCTTTCAACAACCACAAATCTAAAATGCTGAAAATAACTTCTGATTTGTGACCCAAGTTTATTTTTTTATCTTTATTCAGCAAGGTGTTGAATGTTCAAGAAAATTACATCTCACTGATAAATCTGATGAGACCTAATTACCATATAAAAATAAATTGCTACTGTTAGGGCAGGCAGAGATACAGTATAAACAAGAGGAGCCAGAATATTTTCCCAGGATGTGAGATAACAAAAAGATGAAGGTTCAATTATAAGAAAATAATACAAACTGTGAAAACAGAGCTCTGGCTAAGGCAAGTCTCATCCTCCATCCTCCAGAGAATTCCCTGAAAGTCAGATTTACATTTATAAATAACACAGCACTGTATCTGTAATAATACAGACAAGAGCAACAGCTGGTAAACACAACACTGGTACATAATACCCACTTGGTTGGCATTTTCTGCATTGCAGGTGTAAATCCGAGACCAGCTAGAATGATGCTTGCTCTGGCCGGGGCTTTGTCTGCCTCGATAGCCTCCAGTTGGTGGTAGATCTCAGTCAGCCTTGTTGACAACATGTTATCAGAACCAGTGGGGCTAAAACACAGGAGATGAGATCAAACAGTGGGTTTCCATAAATAGGAAAGAAAACAACAAACTAGAATTAATACTACAGTATCAGAAATTATCTTAGCACACATATGCATTCAAGAAAAACATGATGTGTATTCACATGAAAACACTGATTTTAAGCTGGATTGCTACCAGCCTACCTTGAGGACAGCCTGAGGGCAATTTCCTTCTCCTCCGTCAGGAGGGCGTTCCTCTCCTCGTCACACTCCAGTACACTCTCCAGGGCTATGGTGTTATCCCCATCCACTTCCTGTTCCACGTGGAGCTGGGAAATGTGGGAGGGGATCATCAAGTTACCTCTGAAAAAAAAACACAACACCAAATATATCAAGGGGTAATCAACAAACACACTGATTTATGCCGACAATCCATCACGTCATCATGAACTTTTATAGGACCTCAACACACACTCACTGATTTATAATGATGATCAATCAGATCATCATGAATTTCTATAGGAATTTCAACACACACATATTGATTTCCATCGATAATCCACAAGGAAATCTCCGAAATCATGATTTACAATGATAATCCACAAGAATCAGATTATACAATGATAATCCCAAGGAAA